>KV448233.1:47496-66840 GCA_001658105.1 Rhizopogon vinicolor AM-OR11-026 | reverse complement strand
GGCATGTTACTAATTCCTACTCCGGACCCAATAGTACTAATGACATGATTCCTACTCCGGACCTAATATAACAATGTGACATGTTACTAATTCCTCCTTCACGACCTGATTGCAATGCGACTATCTAGACCTTCCTTCAGACGGCAGGTGGTGAATATGACATAGTATGTAAGTGGCCTGTGGATCTTCCTCCGCACCATGTCCACGCCTTTACCTGCGGTCCTGTCTATTGCATCCTATGTACGTATACAGGCTACTTTCGAGACTCAGGATAATAAGTCCTCACACCATATATCTCAAAGCCGATCATTCAGGTGGCCTTCAAGCCATTGCCTGCAGGATTTAAAATTTACTCCATCGCAGGGAGTTGGCATGCTCAGCGCCTGTTACCTCCATAGTATTTAATCCACGCATCGATTTCCTCTTGAACATAATGTTCTTCATCCTGTCTTTTTCTCATCTGGTTTACTTCCTATGGCAAACCAGAGTGACGATCGCCCGCACCCTGACCCTCCGATGGCCTTCTTAAGCCACTGGGATTCTCGAAATGGTATTTTTCTTTCAAACGGACAGGGTGGGCCGACTGCGCGCCCCGATTCTGTAGCGTTTCAAACCTCACCCTCTTCAAGTCTGCTTTTTATTTAATGTTCATGCGATGTGCTCAGTTTGCCTATAGTTCCCAGCTATCGGTCACAATACTCCTATCCAGGACCAACTGGTCACGGTCCATCGTTTGTGCCTGGCGTCATCGAGCATTACACAAACCCGACCGACGATGGATCATTGTTGTACGCATGTAATGACCAAGATTCAATAAGGTCAACCCTTTGATCATTTGTTGAATTCATTGACTGACATGGCCATCTTGACCAGGTTCCTTGATGAATTTCTTGCCAGCCGCTCGTCAGGGGTCAGCGCGGAGGAAGAGGGCGCATATTGTAGCAGGCTTGACTTCCAAGCTATCTCCGATGAGCACACATACCCTTCCTTGTCACAGCAACCAACACCCCAACGCGTACAACCTATACTAGGTCAGCCTTTGGAACAAGAGTACGGTCCTCTTCTGCAAGAATCCGTTGTGGACAGTGATACTCCCCTCCCTCAACGTTCGCCAGGTATGGTTCGCTATATTTGTGTATTGCTTCAAACACTTACCACTAGTAGACCTGCTCCCTGGTACCTCCGGGAACGCCAACTGTCCGCTCAACGCTCTTACACCTCACACATACTGTGAGGTGCAGACCTTCTATCAACAACTGCATCCCAGGGTTGCGCAGTCCTCCAAGAAGAAAGTGCGATGTACCTGGCCTGGATGTTCAAAGACCTTCAGGAAGGATGGGCGCATTCGACACGAGAACGAAATTCATTGGCGAGTAGTGAAGGGTGTCTGCGCTCGCTGTGGGAAAGTATTCAAGCGCCCATATTTGAAGAGGAAGCACGAACGTGCCTGTGTTGTTAATACTCCCACTTGAAGTACTTCGAAGATCTTGACTGACGAATCTTTCCCCTAATGCGCATGTTATTTACTCTGTTGGATATAGGCTGCAGCGCTTGTTCATATTTATTTACCATATGCAGTACTCCGAGCGTTCCTGCTACGCTGTGCGTGCATGCTCGTTGTCGTCTTTTTATAGATCTAGGTCACGGTATTCGTTATATACAGCCCATACATGTCCCACTGCTTAATTATTCAAAACTACTGTTCGAAAAAGTTTTACCTTAGTGAAGTTGCTGACGTTCTCCAGGCTACGGGCCCTCCGGAGCAAAATTATGTCTCGGGAACGAGTCTCTTATTGAGTGAGCTTGAGCGTCACCTGTGGTATGGATCATGTCGAGTTCTGGAATATAAACCAGAACATATGGCGGAGTGCTGAGAAATGGAGCACCCACTTACCGTGACGAGGAGGCGTTGTGAGATTCCCCAAGGAGAGAAGCGTCATTTGTATACTTATCCGAAATCGGTGACAAGGAGATACCGAATTATTTAATATGGATGGGCCAGTATCGGGTTCGCTATCCGCAGTTCCACATCAGCTGGTAGTCCAAAGTCAAAATCGCGACAATTGACCAGTATAATGGATGGCTTGCATTGGTTGGTATCGTTGTAATACCTCCAAGTCCTGTCCATGCATTGACTCATCACACTTGTCAGACACGCCCACTGAGTACTATGTAGGGCCTGGCCTAGGTTCCATTACTCAATCATCCAGTAATCGAATGTCTGCGGTTCTTGTTCGGTCATTGTCAGCAAGGCACCGAATTCTCAGAATCTCAGACGCACCACGACAATCAGGAACGAGAGATGTGAATTATTTGAAATTGGGCGCAGGCAGGAGAAAATCGAGCAAAAAAGCTTACATCAAGGATGGGGGATTCTTTAGCTAATTACGCCGTCAGAATATTCCAAGGACATGTAGCCGACTCCAAGAAAACCAAAGGTAAGGTGTCGCAGGAGTCTTGCGGCAGCAGGTAGTAAGTGGAGAGCTGTTGCCTACGGACGTAACGATGACCTCAGTCTTGTTGATGCCTGCTGCATTGTGTCTTGCTGTAGCAGCCAGTGTGAGTGGTTCTGGCAGCGGGAGTAGCGGGGTGCATGGATTATATGTGGTGGACTGTAGTGAAGCTGTAAAGTAGCTGTCCTATGCAGATGCCGCTGATGCCGCTCGCGCCGTGTAACTATGTCAGTGAATGACACTGAATGTGTGCACATTGAGAATAAAGCATCGGGATGCATACATATTCCTTGGCTCCTCTCTCTGCTCTCTCTGCTCGCTACTCTCCTCTACCTTTCCACTTCCACCTCTCCCTGGGCTTGAGTTCATGGGTTTGCCAACAGGAGACACCGGTATCAGCAGAGCAAGATGTAGGTGTTGGCTGAGTGTCACTTATGAATGGGGTTCTGTGGGAGGTGTCACTTCGGGTGTGTGAACAGGCAGTTTAGTAACTGGGTGGCAGTGGCTGTATGATGTAGCTCTGTAGGAGATAATGAGGGGTAGCACCATGCCAGCGGTTGTTGCAACTGCAAGCTGGTCGCTGATAAGTAAGAGTGAGGATAATAACTTTAACGCCATAAGGTACCTCCGAACAGTGAATCAATTTTTGAATCCGCGGCAAAGGGTTTATTTCATTTTGGAGCCGCGGTAATACCAAATATAGGTATCAGTGATTTCATAGCAGTTCGGGTTTACATACGCAAAGTCCAGCCCGGAAGCGAAGCGTGTTATCCAAGCTGCGAGTCTTAGGGCACGCCTCGCAGACTCGTGACCATTCTCCAATGCAACGACCACGACCACCAGCCCGCAACCAATGTCATTTCCAAGCACTGACTCTGCTTGCTTGCCTTCACCGGTCACCCATATTCAGGCTTTCCGACGAATCTCACTCCCAAGTGCACCCACCTCCAGTTTCTTGTCCGCTCAACACCGTCAATCCATTGCTAGCCTTGCCTCATTTGAACTCCCTGAAGAACCTGTTGTCAAGCACAACAGACGTCATTCACTCAATCCCAGGCATTCCAGGACACTCGCACCAGTAGATGCAGCACAGCAGGCGAAACGTGCGAAAATCGTGCGGGAATTTTGGGATACAGAGAGAAGTTATGTTGACGGCTTGGACCTCGTGCATGATGTGAGTACCATATCGGTGCTGACTTGACATAATTTGATTTTCTGGTCAGCATTTTCTGATACCAATCATAGCATCCCTCGACAGTCCTCATCCGCTGCTTACGCGCGCAGAAGTTGACTACCATTTTCTCAAATTTTATTGATATTTGGGATTACCATCACGCATTCTTTAGTTCCCTCACTGCATTGATTCATCCTGTCGTGCACCAGCTAGACGCTCCGTACCCGCCTCCAAATACGAACCCGCCCCTCTCCCCACTCCTCTCCCACTTCCCTTACCTCTCTCTCTATACACCCTTCGTAACTGCATTCCCCGACTTTATTTCATTCCTCATCAATCCCACTGGTCCCTTAAACTGACAGATTGGCTCCTCACAATCGTACAAAGGTGCTCAAGGTATGTATTACTGCTCAGGGAAATGATGACTGTGCAAAAGAGGGAAAAAGAAGGTGAGGAGAATGGGATAGACTAGGGAAGGTGCTTGAGCTTGTTGAGAAGGGTGAGTCCGCTCATTTATCCCTTTTGCATTCCTTTAAAAACTAATTCACCATCAGTAACATCTTCTCTCAACACTTCTCTTCACGCACACACGCACACACTCGCCCTCCTCGCGTTGCAGCGTGCGGCCCTCGACCTCCCGCCCACCCTACACTTCGTCCAGCCGGGTCACACATTGCTCTTCCGCTCCCCTCTCGCGATAGACTCTGGCGGTTCGGGCGGGACTCGCGGTGAGGTCATGTGTGGCCTGTGCTGGGATTGCGCTTGTTCCCTGTCATGTGACGGGCTCGAACTCGGTCTCGTTTTCGATGGACTCGCAATCCGACCCTTACTCGGGCTTAGCGTCATCGTCATTAGCGCATCTGCGCCACTACTCGATTGTGTGAGGATAGGTGAGGACAGCCAGTCAGGGATACCGAGAAGGCTGTGGAATAGAGTCGACGAATTACCAGTGCCAGTGTTGACGGAATGAACGAGGGGAAGGGCAGGGGAGCGCATTGAGGCCGAACGGAGTTGGATGCAGGGCATCGAGAAAGTCATGAAGAGCGATCCAGATGCGAAGGTCTGTCCCTCCTGCCCCATAATGAATCTCGCTGACCGAGCCCGCAGATGATCGTAGCCGACCCACCTATCTTGTTTTGCAAAGCATGTGAAAGTGGGTCTAGTAGTCCCCTTTAATATCTAAAATGAAGTGCTTGGACATGCTACAAAACGGCTGTAGGATGTGATCTTATGGAACATGACAAAATAGGTTGTTTTTCGGAAAACACCTAAAATGAAGTATTTGAAATCATATTACTCATACTGAATCATGGCAGCCGGGGTTATCCGAAGCTAGTACATATTAGCTGGTAGTTTGTTGTCAAATTTCCGCTGAAATGCAGCATTAAGATTCACGCACTTGCAGCGACGGTCATGGTTGCAAAGGCTAGGTAACGTTGAACGTTGACTCGGAATTGACGGTACTTATCGGTGAAAGCCTCATAGTCTATGTAGGGTTATGTAAGGCAAATGGAAGCCTCCGATCTTGCGATTGTTGAGGTGCTTCCCACCAGCTACTTTGTCAATGGCACCCACCACCCCATACGTGCACTCCGGAGAGCCTCTCGATGACTTCGTTCGTTCGTTCTGGTAGCGACAAGTAGATGCAGCAGAGCAAGACACCCCAGATTACAGGCATCCGCCACTCCCTCTCGCTTGCATCAAGAAAGTCATGAAGAGCGATACATGTGGAGGTCTGTCCCTCCTGCCTCATAACGAAAGAAGAGCAGTTCTCGCTGACTGAGTTCGCTGATGATTGCAGCTGAAGCACATATCTTGTTTTGCAAAGCATGTGAAAGTGAGTCTGGTGGTTCCCTCTTCCCTACCCTTTGCATGGTTTTCATGGTAGTGGAACTGGTGCTATTGCAATGATATTCTCACTCTTCTTTTCACAGTTACAGTCGCTATTAGCGCCATCAAGTGCAATGCACGCGTCATGAATGCTCGTGCATCTATTGGAAAATGGTTTACACCGCCGCGTGTTGAAATAGTGTCGCGGTGCTTTGCGGTAGGATGTTTCAGAGACATATTTACACCGCCTAGATTTGTCATGCTTAATGTGTGCTCTATACTACGGAAGGTTTCGAGTAGATTGTGTGACCGCAGGGCTCTGATCTCCATAGTCCGATACAGAATGAGGTCAGTGCTACAGCATGCTACAAATACAACGCTGACATCCAGTACTACCAACACACGAGGAATGTTCAGGAAGTAATGCCAAGGCATTGCTGACCCTTCTCCCAGAAGCACGCCAATACGATACAAATCACCATCCCTCATCTCCAAGGTGGCCATGCGGGACCCAAACGAAACCAGGGGTTAAGGTTTGCTCTTCGCGATATCAGCAGGAGATAATATGCGCTTATTCGAGTCGGAAATGATAAATACACGAGCAGTGATTTTAGATATGAAGGCTTGATGTGAGCCATGCAAAGGGTAGGGAAGAGGGAACCACCAGACCCACTTTCACATGCTTTGCAAAACAAGGTAGGTGTGTCGGCTGCGATCATCTGTAAACTCAGTCAGCGAGAACTGCGCTTCTTTCATTATGGGGCAGGAGGGACAGACCTTCACATCTGGGTCGCTGCTCATGACTTTCTTGATGCGAGCAAGAGGGAGTGGCGGATGCTTGTAATCTGGGGCCTCTTGCTCTGTTGCACCTACTCGTCGCTGCCAGAACGGACGAAGGAAGTCGTTGAGAGGCTCCCCGGAGTACGCGTATGGAGTGGTGGGCGACATTGACAAAGTAGCTGGTGGGAAGCACCTCAGCAATCGCAAGAGGCTTACATTTGCCTTACAATAACCCTAGACTAGGGCTTCCACCGATAAGTACCGTCAATTCCGAGTCAACGTTCAACGTTACCTAACCTTTGCAACCATGACCGTCGCTGCAAGTGTGTGAATCTTAATGCTGCATTTCAGCGGAAAATTGACAACAAACTACCAGTATGAGTAATATGATTTCAAATACTTCATTTCAGGTGTTTTCCGAATCCCTGGAGTCAAACAACCTATTTTGTGATGTTCCATAAGATCACATCTTACAGCCGTTTTGTAGAATGTTCAAATACTTCATTTTAAATATTTTCTCCGGAGACAAACCTATTTTGTTACGATGCCTTTTATCAATCTGGCAGTTTACTGGCTGCTACTGGGCATTTGGGACTCGACTTCCTTGTCAGTTTGGCCAAGCGCATGCCTGCCGGCAATCAGCCTCAGGCTAATATTGCATTCACCCTTGCGGCGAGCCTCCAACCGCCCTCATTTCGATGGCTTTACAAGCCAATGCTTGCAGGATTTAAATTTACGCTATCGCAGGGAGTTGCATGCTCAGCGCATGTTATCCCATAGTACTTAATCCACCCATCTGTTTCTTCTTGAACACGCTGTTTTCTTTTTCCTGCTCTGGTTTACGTCCTATAGCTAACCAGAGAAACGATTGTCTGTACTTAGACTTTTCGATGGCCTTCCGGGATCCTCAAAGTCTTGTTTGTCTTTCAGACGGACAGGATGGGCCGACTGTGCCCCCCGATTCTACGACGTTTTAAACCTCACTCTCCTCAGGTCTGCATTTTATTTAATGTTCGCGCGATGTGCTCAGTTTGCGTATAGTTCCAAGCTATGGGTCACAACGCTCCTATCCAGGACAAACTGGCCACGGCCCCTCGTTTGTAGTTGGTGGCGTCGTCGAGCATTACACAAACCCGACCGACAACGGATCAATGTTGCACGCATGTCGTGATCAAGATTCAATAAGGTCAATCCTTCAATCGTTTATTGCATTCATTGATTGACACGACCATCTTGACCAGGTTCCTCGACTGCCTTGATGAATTGCTTGCCAGCTACTCATCAGGGGTCGGTATGGGGGAAGAGGGTGTATATTGTAGCAGGCTTGGCTTCCAAGCTATCCCCGATGAGCACGCAGACCCTCCCTTGTCGCAACAACCAACACCCCAACGCATACAACCTGTACTAGGTCAGCTCTTGGAACAAGACTTTGGTCCTCTTCTGCAAGAATCTGTTGCGGCCAGTAATGCTCCCCTCTGTCAACGTTCGCCAGGTATGATTCGCTATATTTGCATATTGCTTCAAACACTTACCATTTGCGACGACAAGACCTGCTCCCTGGTACCCCCGGGAATACCAACTATCCGCTCAATGCTCTTACGCCCCATACATGCTGTGAGGTGCAGACCTTCTATCAACGACCGCGCCCCAGGGTCGCGCAGTCCTCCAAGAAGAAAGTGCAATGTACCTGGCCTGGATGCACAAAGACCTTCAGGAAGGATGGGCGCACTCGCCATGTGAACGAGATTCATTTACGAGTAGTGAAGGGTGTCTGCGCTCGCTGTGGGAAAGTGTTCCGGCGCCCATACTTGAAGAGGAAGCACGAACTTGCCTGTCGTGTTAACACTCCCACCTGAAGTACTTCGAAGATCTCTACCGACGAATCTTTCCATAATGCGCATGTCATTGACTCTGTTGGATATATGCTGCAGCGCTTGTTCATATTTACTTACCATATGCAGTACTCCGAACGTTCCTGCTACGCTATGCGTGCATACTCGTGGACGCCTTTGTGTACATCTAGGTCACGGTATTCGTTCTGTACAGCCCGTACATATCCCATTGCTTAATTATTCAAAACTACTCTTCGAAAGGGGTTTACCATACTGAGGTTGCTGACGTTCTCCAGGCCACGGGCCCTCTAGAACAAAATTATGTCACGGGAGCGAGTCTCTGAGCGAGTGAGCTTGAGCGTCGCCTGCGATATGGATCATGTCGAGTTCTGGAATATAAGCCAGAGCGTATGGCGGAGTGCTGAGCGTGGAGCACCCACTTGCTGTGACAGGGAGGCGTTGTGAGATTCCCTAAGAGAAGCGTCGTTTATATACTTATGCGAAATCGGTGACAAGGGGATACCGAAATATTTAAAATGGATGGGCCAGTGTCGGGTCCGCTGTCTGCTCAAGTCACGACAATTGACCAGGGTAATGTCTTACATTGGTTGTTGCCACTGTAATGCCTCCAGGTCATGTCAATGCATTGAATCATCGTACTTGTCAGATACGCCCAGCACTATGTACCGCCTGGTCTTGGGTCCACTAGGTAAGTCGCAGTGTTTGCGGAAGCAGGAAGTAGTAAGCGGAGAGCCGTTGCCTACAGACGTAAGATCTTGTTGATGCCCACCTGCTGTATTGCGTCTTGCTACAGTAGCCAGTGAGCGGTTCTGGCATGTCGCTGGGACTGCCCGTGCATCACGGTGGTCATGGACTGCAAATTTATGCAGAAGACGGTAGACTTTGTGCCAGCAGGAGCAGCGGGGTGCATGGACGATATGGGGTGCGCTGTGGTGGAACTGGAAAGCAGCTGTCCTGTGCAGATACCGCTCGTGCCGTGTAACTAGGTCAGTGAATGACACTGAATGTGTGCACATTGAGGAGAATAAAGCATGGGGATGCATACATATTCTTTGACTCCTCTCTCTGCTTACTACCCGGCTCCTCTCTTCTTCCACTTCCACCCTCTCCCTGGGCTTGAGTTTATGTGTTTTCCAACAGAAGACACGGGCATCAACAGAGCAGGGTGTAGATGTTGGCCGAGTGTTGCTTATGGATGGGACGCTACGGCAAGTGTCACTTCGAATGTGTTAGCAGCCAGTTTGGAGGCAGCAACTGGGTGCCAGTGGCTGGGATGTAGTTCTGTAGGAGGTAATGAGAGGTAGCACCATGGCAGCGGTTGTTGCAACTGCAAGCTGGTCGGTGATACGGGTGAGGATGGCGGTTCCAGAATCTGCACTGGTTATCTTGGGACGCAATATGGCAATAATAATCAAATGTCCTTATTGAATTGGAGTCTTATACAGGGCCAAATTAGAGAAAATAATAGAATGAGGATGACTGTCAAATTTGTCCATCTCAATGTATTGTGATGGATTTTTGAAATTTGCGACACGGCCCGGAACTTCGGAAGCGAGCGTGTCATCCTGTGACTCTTAGGACACGCCTCGCAGACTCCGGACCATTCTCCAATGCGACAGCCATGTCCACCAGCCTGCAACCAGTTTTGTTTCCAAGCGCTGGCTCTGCTTACTTGTCTTCCCCAGTCACAGCAATGACAGCATACCCACTTCCAGCTTCTTTTCTCCATTGCCAGCCCTGCCTCGTTTGAAGTTTGAACTCCCTGAAGGGCCTGTCGTCAAGCATAGTAGATGCCCTTCACTCAATCTCAAATACTCACACTAGTTGATGCAGCACTGGAGGCGAAAATTGAATCACGCGAAAGTTGTAATGGAATTCTAATATACGGAGAGAAGTTATGTCGATGGCTTGGACGTGCATGATGTGAGTGCCACTATGTATCGGTGCTGACTTGACGTAAATTGGTTGTCTGGTCAGCATTTTCTGATACCAATCATCGCATCCCTTGATAGTCACGGTCTTCCACTGCTTACACAATGCAGAGTTGACTACTATTTTATTAATATTTGGAACTTCTGCCATGCATTCTCTAGTGCGCTTACTGCACTGGTTCATCTTGTGGCTTCTCAGCTCGACCCCCAACGCCCTCTCCTCCTCTCGTATTCCCTACACTCCCGTCATAACCGCCTTTCCCAAGTTCCATTTCCTTTCTCGCGCATCTTCCTGAACCTTTATTGTAATCACGTCAAAGGCATCATCGACGCTGCGGGAAGCTACCTCGCCATCGTACAAAAGACACCTACCACGCGTCTCCAGCATCCCGTCTCATCTGTATACGCCACTCCGTGTGCACCCGCCTGAGGAGGTACATGGTATACTAGAGGACTTCGAGGTGCATGGGGAGCATAGCGAGTTCTGTGGTTCGTCCTCCTTGGGTGCTGTAGTTGAAGCGCGGGCATCTCGACTGGGCGATTGGGGATATTACGAGGAGATACAGCGAGATGGACGCGAAAGGGAAGTGAGCCTCAGCCAACGCGAGGTCACACCAAGATATTCAAAGAGAGAAGATACCACCAGGAGACTCGCGACCTACGGCTGCGGTGTAGACGGTGCTTGTTGTAGCGCGCTGTGCGCCTGTCGCGAATACGCAGGGTGGGGGGTCATCCCTTATCTTGGTGCGCTTGCGATGGGAGGCAGTGTGGGGACGGAAGTACTCATCATTCTCTTCGAGATGATCAGAGCATAGGGACGTCTTCTTCTTCTCGAGAAGAGTGCTTAAAAGTCTGGAGAAAGCTCAACGGCAAGTGTACTGATGGATGTGTTGAGGGGTTGGGAAAGAGAAGGAGTGGTGGGATGGGGCGGGGCGGAGAGCAGGCGAAGGCTGGCGTTCAAATGACACGGACGTGTGGAGGAACACAGGACATTTGGTACGTCAGCCTTGTACAATATATCAGATACTACTATACACTACCGTCATCTTTTTGTAGCGATAGTTCCATGGATACATCGGACATCTTCAATGATTACTGGCACCGATGTTAAACAATTGACGATATGCATTAGCGCTAGTCTTCATTCGCTCTGCATCGAACTTTCTGGAACCTAAGTCTGGATATACATATGTGTATCGTTGGTACTCCGAGTCGCTGTCGGCTGAATCCTAATAGTAGAATTAATTGCAGACACTGCGGACCCGACACGAACCTAGCTGCATATTTAATATTTCGGCACATCTCTCTTTGACGGATACCGCATTGGCACATATATTAATGACGATTCCCATCCTCAGGGAATCTCACAGCGCCTCCCGGGACTTTTCACGGCAAGCGGGTGCCCCACTTCTCAGCACTCCGTCATACACTCTCTTATATTCCATGGTCCAGACCTCGAGTCCGCTTGTTCAGAGACTTGCGCCCGAGACATGATGTCGGTTTGGAGGCCTAGGAGAACTTTGGGACCTTCGAATCAGCCAGGTGACATTTTTCTCGAAGTGTCTGAATAGAATTTAATATAACTTATGTAAAGCGGAATGTCGCGGCCTAGATGTATGAAAAGGCAACAATCATAGCGAGCATCAAAAATGTTTGGAGTGCTGGAATGGAAAATAAAGAACTGTAGCCTATACATATATGACATGCACATTAAAATCCCTAGATCTTCGAAGCACTTCAAGTGGGAGTGTTCACACGACAGGTCATTTCGTGCTTCCTCTTCAAATATGGGCGCTGGAACACTTGCCCATAGCAACTGCATACACCCTTCATTCCTCGCAGATGCATTCTCGTTCACATGGCGAGTGCACCCATCCTTCCTGAGAACATCCAGCCCAAGTACATTGCACTTTCTTTTGGCTGGCTTGCACAGCCCTGGGACTTGGTTGTTGATAGAACGTCTGAGGCGCAAGAGCCCTAAGCGCATGGTTGGCATCACCAGAGACGCCGGGGCGCACGTCTAGTGGTCGCAAATGGTGAGTGTTTGAAAAAAAGTATCTAAATGTAGGGAATCATACCTAGGGAATGTTGGCTGAGGGAGGACTACTGACCCCAACGGATTCTTGTAGAAGAGGATTTCTCCTTCATTTTTCACTCGGTCTAACAGGTGTGTTTTCATCGAAGGCGCGCTTCGGTTGTACTTTCGGGGCTCTAGGAGGCTCGCGAGGGGTGCATGGAGGCTACGATGGATTCGCTTGAGACCAGGGAGTGTCAGAAGGCTAGGATGGGGCTACTAGAGCTGAAGACACATGTGGAGAGCTAGGGTTCAGTGTAGGTGGGATTTCGAGTAGTGGTGGGCGTGTATAGCTACTCATACATGGCATATTGCGCACATATTGTATGAGAAGCACGGCGAAACCGCGTTTTAGGACTTTTCGGCCGTCGACACGACAGGACACTATCCTAAAAATGTACGTGCCGAACGACCAGCAAAAAAAATGTTGCATTGAATTGTTGAGATACGGTAACGACTGCGCCACTGAAAGCAGACCCTGCCTACAAGAGACTAGCATGCAATAGGCAGGACATCAGGTGAGCACGCGGACATCAAGTCACTTACATATTCACTACCTGCCAGTCTGAAGGAAGGTCTAGATAGCATCGCAATCAGGTCGTGAAGGAGGAATTAGTAGTCTCCCGTAGGCAGACCCTAATACTTAGAATGAAGATAGTCGTTCCTTCTGTATAGGAATTAGTAACGTGTCACATTAGTACTGTTAGATCGGGGAGAAAGAAGCATCACCTCAGGCCTCAGGTCCGGAGCTTCTCTCTCGAGGAGACAGAAGCCCCGCAGGGCCGAAATGTAGTGTCAGAAGCACATGCGGCGACTTAAGAAGTTGCGCATCAGGGAAGAGGCGCTATCCGTCACCGCAAGAAGCCTCGCATCAGGGCAGCACATCATCGTGGGGTCTCGAGCGCTCCGCTGAGTCCTTCCATCCCGTCATAATAGTAAACTTTGCTTCATAGTGGCATTTCTACCCACTTTGTGGTTGATGATCTGAGCCACGAGGGTGGTAACACTTCCATTCTACTTGTACAGCAATTCATTTCTAGTTGAGCGGCGTTGATTGGCTTCGGACATTTTGCATATTGGTGCAAGTTCTAGAATGATAGCATGTGGTATGTATTTACATGGTAAGTTTTTGCTTCATCACCAAGAGCACTGAAGCAAACGCTTCTTTGCAGCAGTACTGATAGCAAGCGACAGTATTTGATTGGTTCAAGTTAACCACAACAAGTATTTATGGAATGAAGTCCTGGCCTAAACCAAACACGTTCTGCGCTCAAAAAGCAGTTTTTGACCGCTCTTTGACCGAACCAAGTCTTTACAGCTGGTGCAGCATCTATTGTGAACAACATTACACAAGCTATGGTTTGATACGGAGTAATTTCCTCGAATCTGTAACTCTAACCCTGGTGACTCAGAGTGGCCATAAAGTGGCCCAGGATAACAGAAGGAATGACTGTCTTCCTGCGGAAGTTCAAGGCCTGATTAGTCCAGGATGGAGAAAGTTTGAGGTTTACTCTTCCTTGCAAGTTACAACAGGGATCGAGACGGAAGGACTTGGAGCGCTCGAGACCCCGCGATGATGTGCTGCCCTGATGCGAGGCTTCTTGCGGTGACGGATAGTGCTTCTTCCCTGATGCGCAACTTCTTAAGTCGCCGCATATGCCTCTCTCCACTGACACCAAATTTTGGGTTGCAGGACTTCTGTCTCCTCGAGAGAGAAACTCCGAACCTGAAGTAATACTTCTTTTTCCCCGACCTAATAGTACTAACGTGACATGTTACTAATTCCTCCTTCACGACCCGATTGCAATGCGACTATCTAGACCTTCCTTCAGACTGGCAAGGAATGAAGATGACATAGGATGTAAGTGGCCTGGGGATATTCCTCCGCACCATGTCCGAGCGCTCACCTATTGTTCTGCCTATTACATCCTATGTACGTATGCAGGCTACTTTCAAGACTCGGGATGATAAGTCCTCACTGCAAAAATGGATATATCTCAAAGCCAATCATTCAGATGGCCTTACAAGCCATTGCCTGCAAGATTTAAATTGTAGGGAGTTGGCATGCTCAGCATCTGTTGCCCCCGTAGTACTTAATCCACGCATCAATTTCTTCTTGAACATACTGTTCTTCATCCATCTTTATTCCTTGTCTGGTTTATGGCTGAACAGAGTGACGATCGTCTGCACTCTGACTTTTCGATAACCTTCGGGGATCCTCAAAGTCGTGTTTGTCTTTCAGATGGACAGGGTGGGCCGACTGTGCCGCCCGATTCTGCAACGTTTCAAATCTCACCTTCTTCAGGTCCGCTTTTATTTAATGTTCGGGCGATGTACTCAGTTTGCATATAGGAATTCTCAGCTATGGGTCACAACGCTCCTATCCGGGACAAACTGGTCACGGCCCCTCGTTTGTACCTGGCGGCGTCGTCGAGCATTACACAAACCCGACCGACGATAGATCATTGTTGCACGCATGTCATGATCAAGATTCAATAAGGTCAATCCTTCGATCATTTGTTGAATTCATTGACTGACATGACCCTCTTGATCAGGCTCCTCGATGGCCTTGATGAATTTCCTGCCAACCACCTGTCAGGGGTCGGCATGGGGGGAGAGGGCACATATTGTAGCAGGCTTGACTTCCGAGCT
The DNA here is from genome assembly GCA_001658105.1 of Rhizopogon vinicolor AM-OR11-026. Classification (NCBI taxonomy): domain Eukaryota; kingdom Fungi; phylum Basidiomycota; class Agaricomycetes; order Boletales; family Rhizopogonaceae; genus Rhizopogon; species Rhizopogon vinicolor. The sequence continues at coordinate 52,093 of KV448233.1, read as the reverse complement.
ATCTCCCATGAGCACGCAGACCCTTCGTTGTCGCAGCAGCCAACACACCAACGCGTACAACGTGTATCAGGTCAGCCCTTGGAACAAGGGTACGGTTCTCCTCTGCAAGAATCTGTTGTGGTCAGTAATGCTCCCCTACGTCAACGTTCGCCAGGTATGGTTCGCTCTATTTGTATATTGCTTCAAATACTTACTACCTGCGAGGACTAGACCTGCTCCCTGGTACCCCCGGGAACGCCAACTATCCACTCAACACTCTTACGCCTCACACATATTGTGAGATGCAGACTTTGTACCGACAACCGCGTCCCAGGTTTACGCAGTCCTGCAAGAAGAAAGTGCAATGTACCTGGCCTGGATGTTCAAAGACCATCAGGAAGGATGGGCGCATTCGCCATGTGAACGAAATTCATTTGCGAGCAGTGAAGGGTGTCTGCGCTCGCTGTGGGCGAGAGTTCCAACGCACATATTTGAAGAGGAAGCACGAACTTGCCTGTCGTGTTAACACTCTCACTTGAAGTACTTCGAAGATCTCTACCGAGTCCCGACGAATCTTTCCATAATGCGCATGTCATTTACTCTATAGGCTGCAGCGCTTGTTCATATTTACTGACATGTATTCCGAACGTTCCTGCTAGGCTGTGCGTGCATACTCGATGTCGCCTTTTTATATATCTAGGTCACGGCATTCGTTATATACAGCCCGTACATATCCCATTGCTCAATTATTCAAAACCACTCTTCGAAAAAGTTTTACCTTACTGAGGTTGCTGACGTTCTCCAGGCTACGGACCCTCCAGAACAAAATTATGTCTCAAGAGCGAGTCTCTGAACGAGTGAGCTTGAACGTCGCCTGTGGTATGGATCATGTTGAGTTCTGGGATATAAGCCAGAGCGTATGACGAAGTGCTGAGAAGTGGAGCACCCACTTACCGTGATAGGGAGGTGTTGTGAGATTCCTTAAAGAGAGCAGCGTCATTTATATACTTACGCGAAATCGGTGACAAGGAGATACCAAATCATTTAATATGGATGGGCCAGTGTCGAGTCCGCTGTCCGCAGTTCCACATCAGCTGGCAGCACAAATCGCGGCAGTTGACCAGTGTAATGTCTTGCATCGGTTGTTACCATTGTAATACCCCCAGGTCCTGTCAACGCATTGAATCATCACCCTTGTCAGGCACGCACAGTGCTATGTACTGCCTGGCCTCGGCTTCACCAGCTTCCATTCCGTTCCATTACCCAACCATCCGGTAATCGAATATCTGTTCTCGTTGGTCTCTCAGGTCATTGTCAGCAAGGCACTGGATTCTCAGAATCTCAGATGCACCACGACACTCAGGAACGAGACATGCGAATTATTTGACATTGGACGCAGGCAGGAGAAAATCGAACACAAAAGCTTACATTAAGGATGGGGGATTCTACTAATCACGCCGTCAGAATATTCCAAGGACATGCAGCCGACTCAGAGAAAGCAAAAGGGAGGTCAGTCGCAGTGTTAGCGGAAGCAGGAAGTGGAGAACCGCTGCATACGGACGTAAGGTCTTGTTGATGCTCACCTGCTGCATTGCGCCTTGCTGCAGTAGCCTGTGAGCGGTTCTGGCATGTCGTTGGGGCTGCCCGTGCATTACGGCGGTCACGGACTGCGAATTTATGTAGAAGGCGGTAGAATTTGTGCCAGCAGGAGCAGCGGAGTGCATGGGCAATATGGGGAACGCTGTGGTAGTGCTGGAAAGCAGCTGTCCTGTGCAGATATCTTTCGCGCCGTGTAATTAGGTCACTGAGTGGCACTGAATGTGTGCACACTGAGGAGAATAAAGAATGGGGATACAAACATATTCATTGGCCGCTCTCTCTGCTCTCTACCTTTCCGCTTCCACCATCTTTTAGTCTTGAGCTCATGTTTTTACCAACAGGAGACACTGGCATCAGCAGAGCGAGATGTGGGTGTTGGCTGAGTGTCACTTATGAATGGGGCGCTGCGGAAGGTGTCACTTCGAGTGCATCAACGGGTAGTTTAGCAAGTGGGTGCCAGTGGCTGTATGATGCAGCTCTGTAGGAGATAATGAGAGGCAGCGACGGCAGCGGTTGTTGCAACTACAAGCTGGTCGCTGATAAGAATGAGGACAGCATGTGCGTGGTTCTAGAATCTGGACTGGTTATCTTGAGATGCAATGGGACATATTACATAAGTATCCTCCCGCGGCAAAGGATTTATTTAATTTTGAAGCCGGCGGTAATACCAAATGTAGGTATCAGTGATTTCATAGCAGTTCGGGTTTACACACGCAAAGTCTGACCCGGAAGCGAGTGTGTCATCCAAGCTGTGAGTCTTAGGGCACGCCTTGCAGACTCGGAACCATTCTCCAATGCGACAGCCATGTCCACCAGCCCGCAACCAGTTTCATTTCCAAGCACCGACTCTGCTTACTTGCCTTCTCCAGTCACCCATATTCAGGCTTTCCGGCGAATCTCCCTCCCAAGCGCACCCACCTCTAGCTTCTTGTCAGCTCAACACCGCCAATCTATTGCTAGCCTTGCCTCATTTGAACTCCCTGAAGAGCCTGTCATCAAGCGCAACAGACGTCGTTCACTCAATCCTAGGCATTCCAGGACACTAGCACCAGTAGATGTAGCACGGGAGGCGAAACGTGCGAAAATCGTACGGGAATTTTGGGATACAGAGAGAAGTTATGTTGACGGCTTGGACCTCGTGCATGATGTGAGTACCACTATTTATTGGTGCTGACTTGACGTAAATTTATTTTCTGGTCAGCATTTTCTGATACCGATCATAGCGTCCCTCGATAGTCCTCGTCCGCTGCTGACGCGTGCAGAGCTGACTACCATTTTCTCAAATTTTATTGATATTTGGAATTTCCATCATACATTTTTTAGTTCCCTCACTGCATTGATTCATCCTGTCGCGCATCAGCTAGACGCTCCGTACCCGCCTCCAAATTCGGGCCCGCCGCCCCTCTCCCCGCTCCTCCTCTCACATTTCCCTTACCTATCTCTGTATACACCCTTCATAACTGCATTTCCTGACTCTATCTCATTCCTCGCCCATCCTACTGGTCCCTTTGCCGTATTCCTACGAACCCAAGAGCGCGATCCACGCTGCGCGAAGCTGAAACTGACAGATTGGCTCCTCACAATCGTACAAAGGTGCCCAAGGTATGTATTATTGCTCAGGGAATTGATGACTGTGCAAAAGAGGGAAAAAGAAGGAGAAGGAGAGTGGGATAGACTGGGGAAGGTGCTTGCGCTTGTTGAGAAAGGTACGTCCGCTCATTTCTCCCTTCCGCACTCCTTTAAAATTAATTCACCATCAGTAACATCTTCTCTTAACACTTCTCTTCACGCACACACACACACACTCGCCCTCCTCGCGTTGCAGCGTGCGACCCTCGGCCTCCCGCCCACCCTACACTTCGTCCAGCCAGGCCGCACATTGCTCTTCCGCTCACCTCTCGTGGTAGACTCTGGCGGCATAGCAATACAAGGGTCAGGTGTAGGAAGGGGCAGGAATGATCAGATATGTGAGTTCCTACTATTCGACGACATGCTGGTATGGCTAGACTGCGAACCGTCTGCACTGCGCGATTCCCACCCACATTCTCCCGGCGCGGACGCCAGTTCCGAGCGCCATATGTATACCTACAGAAATCACCTCTCCCTTGTTGATATCGAAGCTGTGCTCGATCCGTCTCATCACCCGCAACGTCTGGAGGTGCTGAGCCCGGGAGGCTCATTCGCAGTGCACGCGGTTCCATCATCCTCATTGCAATCACCCAAGCGGCTTTCCTCCTCCCATTCAGAACCCGCGATGGACACCCCCAGTGATTATGCAACACCCTTGACGCCCTCACCGAACGACACCCTACACACTTTCCTCCACCTCCTGCGCCAAGCCCGCTCTGCACTCCTGGCGCGTGATCCATCGGTTGCGCTCCGGGGTGTCAGGATGCGCGGGGTGTTGTGGGCAGAGGCATATGAGCCTGTAGAAGGAGGTGAGCCTGAGTCTCAATTAGAACGCGGGGAGGGGGTCGTGCCTATCCCGCGGCCACATAATCAGGTCCAAGACGCGACCCCAGAACAAAGCCGCGTAGAGGGGTCTCCTGCATCCGACTACGTTCGGCCTCAGCGCGCTCCCCTGCCCTTCTTGCCCCCCGTCTGGGTTCCAGACGCGAAGACGGACGCGTGCATGCGGTGTGCAAGGCCATTTGGGTTTGTGAGGTTTACAGTGCCATTACCGATGTCGGTGTCTTTTTCGTTACCGTCGTTTCCCTCGTTCGAGTGGGGGAAGAGTGCGGGTCAGGAGGAGATGAGTACAGATGAATGGGTAACCAGTGGGTCTTCGTCTTCGGTACGCGAATTAGGTCAGGGAAGTGCACAAGACGATGGAAACGTTCGAGCAGAGGCGCGAGCTGGGAGTCGTGAAGGGATGTGGAGAAGACGGCATCACTGTAGGCTTTGTGGGAGGGTTGTGTGCGCGGAGTGTTCTGGACGGGTAAGTCATACCTCCATTCTATTGATTTTTTTTCGACTCCTCGTTTGCTTCTCTCGATACCCAAGTGGATCTAGAGTTGAT
>KV448233.1:28705-47411 GCA_001658105.1 Rhizopogon vinicolor AM-OR11-026 | reverse complement strand
CCCCCCCTTCTTTGCATTCCTCACCGGACACTAACGCGGCAAATACCAGACATTCTATATCACAGACCCATCATCCCCACGGGGCAAAAAGGCGAAAGCAAAACCTGCACGTGCATGCAACGAGTGCTACGAAGCTGCCTTTCCCCTCGTTCATTCCGTCAACACTGGCACTGGCAATTCGTCGACTCTATCACATACCCTTCTCGGTATCCCTGACTGGCTGTCCTCGCCTATCCTCACGCAATCGAGTAGTGGCGCAGATGCGCTGATGGCGATGACACTGAGCCCGAGTAAGGGTCGGATTGCTAGTCCATCGAAAACGAGACCGAGTTCGAGCGCAAGTAAGCAAGGTGTAGAGAGTTCGAGCCCATCATATGCTGCTCATGGACCAGGAACGAACGCAATTCCGGCACAGGCCAAACATCACCTCAGTGCGAGTCCCACCCGACCCTCTCACCCCGCTTCGCATCTCACACAAATCTCATCAACCAGTACTCCTTCCCACTCCCCGTCCCTCTCTCCTTCCTCCTCTCGCTTTACAGCACCAGAAGGCCACAAAGACATGGACGTGCCAACGGTGCGGATACACAATCCATCCGCCCGACACTCATATACCGCTTCCGCAGACGAAGAAGAGCAGCACCGTGACCACGAAGACACACCGACGCTTCGCGCTCCCCACGCCTCTCCTCCATCCCGTCCCATCCGCATCCGCCACTCCTCGCGCCCGCGCCCAAGGAGCTACCACGATATACTGGAGGACTTCCATGTGCACGCGCGGGGTGAGAGCGTAGCGAGTTCTGTAGCGGCCTCATCGTTGGGTGCAGTAGCTGAGGAGCGACCTTCTCGACCGGACGATCGGGGGGCTTACGAGGAAATGCAAGGAGACGCTCGCGAAGGCGAGGAGATGCACAATGAGCTGCAGCCAAGACCCAGATATTCACGCGAGAGGATAGAAGGTACGGCTAGGAAGAAGAAACGGTTCTCGTTGCCTGCGGTTGCTGTGCAGACGGTGCCTGTTGTGGCGCGCTCTGCGCCTGTGCAGGGTGGGTGGGGAGGCGTGGGGAGGCGGTTGTCGCTTGTACTTGGTACAAAGGCGATAGGCGGTAGTGGGAGGGGAAGGGGGAAGAGCGGGCTCAGGGATATGGAAAGTGAGAGGGACGGAAGCGCACATTCTTCTGTCCGGGATGATCAGAGCGTTGGTAGGTCTTCTAGAGAAGATAAGGCTTCAAAGGGTGGGGAAAGCTCAGCGGCAAGGGCATTGATGGATGTATTGAAGGGCAGGCGAGGGAAAGCGAAGGCGTAATGGATGGTTGGTAGCGGAGTGAGGGCGAGCGTGACATGGACTTGTGGATGGATTCGTACCAGAATACATATCAAGATATCAGATACCATACACTTGTTGTATATTTTCATCTTTTTGTAGCAGTAGCTCCACCCGGATATGTATATCCTAAGTGATGTGCATATATCAGCGGCACCGACGTAGAACATCCGACGGTCGAAATTAGCGCTAGCCTTTGCTCGTCAGTACTCGTTGTCATCTCATAGTATGTATGAACTGGGGCCAATGCGGAGCCTGTACATTACAGCTGTTTGTATAAATAATAGTACTGACGCGTAGTGGTGCCGGGCGCGCTTCCCCGACTCGTTCTTTTCAGCGATATCGACAAAAATGCCTCGTCTGTACAACGCGAAGACAACTCCCGTGAATAACGACGAAGATCATGATGATGACTCTCGCATGCTGAGAATGAGCAAAATGACCAATCAGCACACATGATCATTCCGAGAAATGAAGTCAACAGTAGAATACAGTTGCGCACAGCCAAACAAACCAATTTAAATGTGTAAAATGAAGTCCTAACAAATGATTCTCGGCCAAGGACCTTGTTATTCTGATGATGTCGACCCTCATAACATTTTTTCAGACCCCCAAAAGGGGTACACACCATTTTCAAACTGCCCAAAATTTGGCGGGCCAAAAACGTCATGGGAAAAACCTCGGAGCAGTGTTTTTAGACGTATTGTCACTCCCTGGGTTCAGATCTGGCCCAAAAAAATCGTGTTTGGGCGCTATGAAAATTGGTGTGTTTGGTTGTCCGCAACTGTACATGCATCTAGATTTGATCTAGATCTCTTGGTGAATTAGCCTTACGAGTCGGAGACGCACACTACAAACGAGGCCTCCGCGACCCACTCAGTCAGCTTCGCGCCAGGCGAGCCATGATTTCGTTCTAGTGACGTCGTAGGAACAGAGCATCAGCCAGGAAACGTTTCTTAAAAGAGTGGCATTAAATAGACTCTGAGATAAATAAAGTGGGGGCCTGCGGGATAGTAAATGTTCGTCAACCTCGATCTTCTAAGTACTTTAGAGCGTTAATCACGGCAGGTGACTTCGTGCTTCCTCTTCAAATACAGGCGCTTGAACGGCCTTGCGCAATGAGTGCAGTACCCCTTAGCTACTTTCAAATGAGTTTCGTTCACATGGCGAGTGAGCCCGTCCTTTCTGATGACCTTCGTACATCCATTGAAAGTGCAATGCACTTCCTTCTGACCGGCTTGCACAACTCCGGGATGTGGTTGTTGATATAAGGTCTGCTCAGAGCTTGTGCCATTCTGAGTCACGACAGCGCTACACCCGTAGTCGGCGTCACCGAAGATGCCGGGGACTGGAGCTAGACATCGCAGTTGGTGAGTGTTTGAATAAAAGTTTCCAAATATAACGAATCATACCTGCGTCCAAGGGAGGATGACTGATCCCACCAGATCCTTGCAATGGCAGGAAAGGACCGTACGATTGCTCCGCAACCTGGCCTTCAAGTTGAATATGTTGGAGCATCGATTGCTGTGACATGGAGGTGTCTGCATGCTCATCACCGGAGGTGGCTTGGAAGTTAACACTACTGCCATATTGGCCCTCGTCCATGGTGACCCCTGACCGGCGGGCGACAAGAATCTCTGCAAGGCAATTGAGGAACATCCTATAAATAAACCTGTCAGTCAATAAATCAATAAATGTTAAAAGAGTTGGCTCGGACTGCATTAATGCTTGATCGGCACGCGAGTCTGTGTGTTGCTGGACGACGTAAGGCAGCGAAAATGAGGGGACAGGATCAGTGTGTCCTGGAGCTGAATATTGAATAATCTGGAACTATATTCAAGCTGAGTGAATAGAAAAACAGACCTGAAGAAAATGGGGTTGGAAATGCTGTAAAGGCGGGAACCTGCCCGGCTGAAACAGCTATGTTTTCCCCATAGCTTTCGGGGAGCATCGAGAACAAATGACCATTGCTCATATGGTAAGGGTAAGTTAAGAAAATGGAGAGGGCAGGGAGGAACAGCCGAGTGAAGAGAATTATGTTTTGAGAAGAAATCGAATTGTGGGTTTTTAAGTAGCATGCAGGAACCGTTTGCCTGGTGAATCAGTAGATGTTTAGTGCCCGCGAGAAAGGTTCAAACCCTCGAGGCAACTCTCATTAATCAATATTAGGGGAGATTGTTGGGCCGATTGAATGATATAGGATGAGCGCTGGTCATGGTAGGCCATGGCACCGATTGAATGATATAAGATGAGCGCTGGCCATGGCACCGATTGCCTACCATGTCACAATATCAACTGCTAGTCTCGAATCAGATGTTTCGGGAATCAGGACCACCTTCGGGTTCTTCCGCTTGAACGTCTGCCAACTTCCATTCTCATTCTGATATGAAATGATCAAGGACGAATCGGCTCGTGAACCAGCCAAGATTCTTGAGACTCGAGGTTGCAGCGCAGTGCTGAATCGAGTCCTCGGAGCTGAATCAATATAAAACCATTATAGCCAAGATCTTCTCGCCCTCCCAGTTCCCACCATGGCCAGCCATTTTCGACAACGACAACCTCCCCGATTCACTGTTACATGTGCCCGCCACGCATCTCAATCTCGACCTTCTGCACCCTCCTGAAGCATACTACCCCAGCCTCGACATCCCGCCTGCTCTCGCTGCTAGGCTGCGACGCTCTACCTCACCATTCTGAAGCCTCCCACTGCTTACGATGCATAACCTGCCTTCCTCCAGTCTCTCGCCGCACCATATGCACCACCCTGGTTGGTGTTCACTCCAGGCCCATTGACGCGGCTTCTTGCTGCCCTGCTGCCACCCTCCTGCAGTGTCTCGCTGCACCGCACGTCAGACCTTGTCTGGTGCTCACCCTAAAAATGCGACTTCCTGCTACCCTCCGCATTCCTTTCCTGCCACTCACGACCTCTCCATGCTGCAGCCTGTTAGTGTCATTTCAGTACATTAAACCAGTCTTACTGTGATGCATTACGCTATTATCCGACATTCTGGCTTTGATCACACCACCAAACGGCCATAACCTAATAAGAATGTTTGAAACAAATACTATTACGACCTGTGGGGGGCCTCTGGGGTGATGCCGGGCAGATAGGTGTAATATACATTTGAATGCATTGGTATGTCTGCCGCTAGTTGTCCGTGAGACGTTTAGTCAAATGTCTGAGTTTGGGTCCAAGCGGTCACTGTAGAACACCGTGCTAGGAACATGCGCGATGTTTGCCTAGATGTTTGTCACATACATAGTTTAGGTTGAGCATCAGTTTACTTGTTAAAATCTACTATAGCTGCTCAGTATTGAATGACAAAGATATCCAAGCGACGAGCAGAAAATGAAAATGAAAGGCAAGGAATTCTTTGCTGCTTCTTGTAGACGTTGTCCCTAAGCACGACACAATGACTCAGCCTGCTAGAACTTGCTCGTCTATATTGTTCCATAATTCCATTCTATGCAATCAACAGGCTTGACAGTAAGAACGATATCTGATACATATACACTATACACGAGGACGAAAAATATGTAGCTCTCGAAAATCAAAGCCCAGCTACAAGTGAGTACGGAAAACATTAAGCAGCTAATCTTTGAAACTCGGTTCACATACTAGCTCTGATAGTATCGTAGTCTGTGATCAATGGAGGCGCATCCTCCGGACCCCCAGCGAGTGTCCACGACCCAACCTCCAGACTGACCCCCGAATTCCAAAGGGGCCAAAAGCCGCGAGGGAAGCTAGGATGGACTACAACAAATGTCATCCAGAATGCGTCACGACCCCATGTCCATTCGGGCGTGCGAGTGTCGACAACGACGTGAGCCGGCCAAAATTCGAGCTGACACTAGTGTGACCCAACACCTTGCAGTGAAAGGATCGAAGTCTGACGGAAAAGGGAAGAATGACGGCTAAAGAATATGGTGTGTGAGTAGGGCAGAAACTGGGCAGGAATCGGGAGAGAAAAATGGAGAGATGAGAGGGCAAATCTTAATGCCCTCAGTGCTGAGAACGAATGCGAGGTAGTGGAGCCACGTGACTTTTATTCTGATAATTGTGTCAAAATCCTCGCAGTTGCATCATTGTCTTGCTGCCCGGCACTCCCTCAAATATTGCCGCACGCTGCGATATATCATGGGCTTTTATTTGATCATTCTGCTACCGGCTGCGGTTCTCATAGCTTTGATCAACTCTGCAAGACTACTATTATAGGTCCCTCCGTGTTTACCTTCTTCGCGCAAAACGTTGGATCACATTAAATCCTAGCGGTAACCCTTAGGGCCGATTACATTGTTCAAGCTTCGCATAACCATATCGATGAGCAAGTCGACTTGGATACTGCAATAGAGGTACCTCAGTCGTCGGCCCTCACGTTGGCGGTTTATCTGGTCAAAGTTCTGAACGCGAGGTTTGCACTCGGAGCTATGATTGACACCCTGTACAGTTGGAGTCTTTTCCCCCTGCCTATCCTTGTTCGATGGTCTGTCAGTGTGGCGTTGTCGGAAATGGAACTGAAGTTGGGATCCATGATGTTACGAGCCAGTTGAGCGAGGATATCGGTGTGCAGATGTTTCATTCCCAACGAAACAGTCTCGTGGGGTTCCTCGAGCAACGCATTCCAAAAGAGCACCTGCATTTGAAATCATCGATGTCTTGATGCTCCTCAGTGTATCTTTCCTGTTGACGTTGAAGGAGGCGTGCAACGAGTAGTGTGTTCAGCTTCAATGCAATCAGCCTACTGGTGGGTATCTGAGCAAGTAAAATACACGACCTCACCTGATGCTCGAAAAGCGGAGTGCTTCCTGCGGTAGGCAACGTCATTTTTGTAGCAGTAGCTCCATGGATTGCACGTGCGGACATGTATGTCTTCAATGATATACATATTTTAGCACATCACTGGTATGGGCGCGAAGAACATTCAATGGTCAAAATTAGTGCTTGCATTCACTGTTCGCTTTGCATGTTGGCATACAGTAGTCGCCGCCAGGTGGTATTGAGAATGAGCTGGGGACAGTACAGTCCAGACATGGCATATATCCCCGACTGGTAATCGTAGCGGCGCCGGGCGCCTTTCCCCGACTCGTTATTTCCAGCGATACCAACAAAGATGACTCCCCTGTACAATGCGAAGACAACTCCCGTGAATAACGACGAAGATGATGACCCTCGCAAGAGACTGAGAATGAGCAAAATGACCAATCAGCACACAAGATTCCCAATGAAGTCAACAGTAAGTAGAATACAGTCATCTAGATTTGATCTAGCTCTCTTGGCAAATGACCCTTACGAGTCGGAGATGGCGAGGCCTCGCCGACGACCCACTCAGTCAGATTCGCGCCTGAGACACGATTTCGTTCTGGTGACGTCGTAGGAACAGAGCATTAGCAAGAAAAATATTTCTCGGAAGAGCGGCATTGAATAGATTCCAAAATAAATAAAGTGGTGGAAATTTGGGGCCTGCGGGGTAGTAAATACAGGCGCTGGAATAGCTTTGCAGAGCGTGTAGCCCCACATAATTACTTGCAAATGAGTCTCGTTAACATGGCGAGTGAGCCCATCCTTCCTGACTACCTTCGAAAATCCGGCAAAAGTGCAATGCACTTGCTTCTTGCATAACTCCGGGATGTGGTTGTTGGTATCAGGTCTGCTCAAAACCTGTGCCATTCTGAAGTATGATAGCGCTACACCCGTAGTTGGCGTCACCGAAGATGCCGGGGACTAGGGCTAGACGTTGCAGTTGGTGAGTAGTTGAATAAAAGTCTGTAAATGTAGCAAACTATATCTTGCTAAAGGGAGGATGACCCTACCAGATCTTTGCAGTGGCGGGAAAGGACCGTACGATTGCTCCGCAAGCGGGCCTTCAAGTTGAATGCATTGGAGCGTCGATTGCTGCGACATGGAGGTGTCTGCATGCTCATCACTGGAGATGGCTCGGAAGTCAACACTGCTATCATATAGGCGCTCGCCCATGGTGAGCCCTGACCTGCGGGTGGCAAGAATCTCTGCAAGGCAATTGGGAAACATCCTATTAAACCTGTCAGTTAATGAATCCAACAAAGTTGAAAGAGTTAACTCGACTGCATTAATGTTTGACCGGTACGCGAGTCTGTGTGGTATTCGAGGACGTAAGGCAGCAAAAACGAGGGGACAAGATCAGTTTATCCTGGAGATGAACGTTGCTGTGAATAATCTAGAACTATATTGAAGCTGAGTGGATAGAAAAACAGACCTGAAGAGAAGAAGTTGGAAATGCTGCAAAGAAGGAACCCGTTCGGCTGAAACAATTATATTTTCCCCGTGGCTTTCGAGAGGTGTCGAGAACGAACGACTGTTGCTCACGTTTTCTATGGTAAGAGTAAGTTAAGGAAATGGAGAGGGTTAAGAAGGAGTGACAGAGTGAAGAGAATTCTATTTTAAGAAGAAACTGAACTGTAGGTTTACATAAGTATGTGGGGACACGCATGCGGCACACCAACTGCTTGCCTGGCGAATAAGTATAAATGTTTAATGCTGTCGAGAAATCCAATCCTCAAGAAGAGCCACAACTCTCATTATTCAATGTTACGAGAGATTATCGGGCCGACTGAAGGACATGTGGCAATATGGTAGGCCATGGCCCATGGGCCATCTAAAAACTTGGTTCGGTCAAAGAGCACTCAAAAACTGCTTTTTGAGCGAACGTGTTTTGTTCAGGCCAGGGCTTTATTCCGTAAAATACTTGTTTTGGTTAACTTGAAGTCTCTTCCACCAATCAAATACTGTCGCTCACGCCAATCGGCACTGCTGTAAAGAAGCATTTGCTTCAGTGCTCTTGCTAATGTTGGCACTGATTTTTGTAAGGTGTAGTCAACTGTAGAATTTGTCCTTATTTGTTCCCGATATCAAATACTTAAGACAAATCGGCTCATAAAAATGGAAAGGCGTAGTCTCGAACGGTCGAACCAGACGTTTCGGGACCACCTTCGGCTTCTTCCGATCCCTAGTTCAACTCCGCTCCCCAGAACGGATGGTTCGAGACTATGTATTGTAGGAAAGGCGAATGATCGATGATCAATTGACAATCGATCAAGCTCGATTAAGCTCAAGACCTTTTACGTAACTGAATCGACTCCTCGACATATAAAACCATTGTAGCTAAGACATTATTCTCACTCTCCCAGTGCCCACTATGGCCAGCCGTCTTCGACAACGACAGCCTCCCTTGTACCCACTGTTACGTGCGCCTTCCACGCGTCCCAACCTCGATATTCTGCACCCTCCTGAAACCTACTACTCCCAGCCTCGACCTCCCGCCGGCTCCCGCTGCCAGATCACACACGTAACTAGTTCCGATACTCGGTTCTACTATTGTTATTTGTTCGGTTAAGCTAGGAGGCTTCCTGAACGAGCCTATTAATTACCTCTGATCTTCGTTCCGCTCGTCGTGCACGCCTGATTCTACGTATCCGACGACACTAACAAATGCCGAGAGACTGGCGGTATGTTGACACTATGTCTCCCCACATCTTTTTGTGTTGTATCATTGTGGCACTAAGAGCCTCTAGACAGGTCCCCTCATAAACAACGTGCAGGGCATATTCGCAGTTTAAAAACAGTGTTAAGTACATGTTTGATCATGTAAGAACGTTGCTTCTTAGGGTCTTCATTATACGTTGATTATTTCGCTTCAGCAACTGTGCCCTGGGTTAGTAAGTAGCGCCCTGTAGTGATATTTAAGTCCAATGGTCCATGCCCACTTCCATTCCGCGCTTCTACCTCCAAAATGTCATCCCCAGATGACAACGAGGTGACTAGCAGCATTTATCCCTCTTCAGAAACTCTCTAATCAGTTTTTTTTTTTCGCAGCGCTCTAAGAGGCACACTCATCTACTGTTGCTGACTATCTTTGGTCAGACAGTGATCATGGGCTTTGCATGGGGCTTCACTGGAGGCATCCTGTTCGAAAAAGTCATCGCATTACCTGATCGCACCGTTCGTCTGATCGTAGAACATCCTACCGTCTTGACCTTGATTGTGACGCTGATTTCAACTGCCTTGTCGATAATAACTTCCGGGTGCGCTTCTTTCTATATGTATAATCCGAAGTCTCACACTTCTATTGTTGTGCAGGTTCTTCACGTTTGCTGTCAAAGAGGCTCTTCGTCACCACCTCTCAGGGCCAATGACATTGTTCAAGCTTCGCACTGCAATAGCGCTTAGCAGGCCAAGTTGGGTATTGCGACGGAAGTACCTCGGATTGTCTGCCCTCACGTTAGCGGTTTTCGCAATGATCGAATTTCTGAACTCGAGGTATGCAATATTTTCAACGATGCCGCAACTGTCCCTGACACTCCTGTACAGTTGGAGCACTTTACTCTTGCCTACTCCCGTTCAATGGCCTGTGACGTTGACCGGAACGGAATTGAACTTGGGATCCGCGGCGTTTACGAGCCAATTGAGCAATGATCTAGTCACTTATTCAGCAAACAGTGGTGTGTAGATGTTTCATTGCAACAAAAAGTGTCACGGGGTGCTCAAGTGATGCATTCCAGTACTGGCACCTGCATTTCAAACTATCAATGTCTTGACGCTCCTCAGTGGTATTTCTGCGGTTGATGTTGAAGGAGGCGTGCAAACGAGTAGTATTTTCAACTTCAATGGAGTCTCATACAATCGGTCGACTGGTGAGTATCTGTCCAGGTATGGTAATGTTCACGAGTTCACCTCATGCTCGCAAGGTGGAGTTCTTCCTGCGATACAAGAGTACGCTGGATCATCAAACACACCTTCTGGTGTTGGTTTAGCGTTCTCTGGGGGATCAGTACCAGTTCATTCCAGCTTCGATTGGGGGCGCGACTTCGCCGAGTCAGGCACTCAAGGCATTGGAAAGAACTACACTGTTACACAGCAAGGTTTCTCAGCCAATGTTACATGTCAGGGGATCGACCGCAGCGTAGATTCATTCTCTATCACGCCAACAGTGACGCAAGGACCATCGAACAACACATTCTTGACATGGGTGGCCGCTGTGAATTGTTCTGGAAGTGAGTTCATCTTTACTATGCACTCGTCTGTGATTTTAATCAGCTTCAGATGCGAACTCGATGCCCTACGTCACCCTCGGCAATGCGGCTGGTCAGTTGGACCCTGCATCCCAGGGATTTCTTCCCGCAGTTGTATGCCCCGACCCACAGTTAACATCGTTCAACCCATTTAAGTTTGGTACGTCCTCTGCCATATCTCGGTTTCTTTCGAGTAATTTCCCCGCAGATATCTTTATGGCCGGCATCGGCAAGTACTACCTGCCGACGACTGTTTGCGAGGTCGTTCCCTACATGACAACAGTCAATGTCACATATAATGGAGCCATCATAACTGTTGATCCGGTCGGAACGTCTTCAGACCTCACAAGCAGTCCGAGCTTGCCTTTATCCCAGTACATCGCGAGCGTGATGGACTATCAGGCGGGGTCAAACCAAGCCCCGACGAAGAATACAATTGGTGATTTCTTGACCGCGTACGGGAACAACGATACGACACTGATGTACAGCCAACTGGTGACTATTTCGGCTTCTTCTGGTATCAACATGACTGATTACTTTGCAGGAAGATTACTGGCGTGGTATCATAGAGTTCTCCGGTACTGTAAGTGAGCTATGTGCCTTTCCCGATTATCATTGAACTCTACGCCCAGCAACTTCGTTCTGGATACTCTGCAGCAGGACAATACCCCTCTAACGAAATTCCATCGAATATGACTGTATCAACCCAGGGAACGATGTATATCACGACGTACGGCTGGGACAGCAACCACCGCACATTTATCCTTCTGATTGTGGTGATCACCATGATCTGGGGCGCCACCGTGTTGGCTGCCGCCTATAGCCTCATTAAAGAGAAATACAGTTTCACTGATAGATCTTTCGACTTCTCTGATCCCGTTCATCTCATCGTTGCCGCTGCTGCCGGAGGACTTCAAGGGTCACTTCGTGAACTTAATAGTGACACGATAGAGGATCGCGAGGATCTGATGGTTCAATTTGTTGATGTATATGACAAAGAAGGCAAGAGGGCTAGTAGGAAGCTAGAGCTAGTCCAAATGCCAGTGTAATATTATCGTCCTGGGAGCACCTTAGGTGCAGAGCTGTGGTCTCCTGTTTGAATGTTTGTATTGATCGAATTGTCATGTCGTCATTACTAGTATAATCATATCCTTGTTCAATTACCGCATGTTGTGCCAGAGTGAATTGAACTTCAGCATGTATAGAGATCAAAATCTGCAAGGTAAAGTATGCTCAGATCTCAGATCTGGAACCATCAAAGGAACTTGCCACAACTTGAGTCCCTAAAGTACGTTGATGTGAGATGATGTGGTGAGCATCCAGTGCATGGCAGGGATCGGAGCACAAGACAGGCTGGTATGCATCGAAGAACAGCATGTGCTGACGTCCCACTGACTTGACCCTGTTGGATTGCTGCGACGTGACATAACTGTATGATGGATTTTGCTGGACTCCATTCTGAAAGTTACACAAAATAGGAGTCAGTAGTGAGTTGCCTCTCACCGCATCATGGCGTTCCGCAAGATCAGCAATGACGTCAAACGAGCAGCCATCTGTCTTTATGAGCGCAACTTACTGAACCTCCAGGACATTCTTGACTGCTGCGGGTTCCCACAACAGACGTGGTACCGTGTCTTGAGGCTGTAGAGAGACACTGGTGATGTTACCAATCATCCGAGGGGAGTTCACGGCCGCGTGCGTCGTCTGGAACATGAAGACATCAAATACCTCCTACAACTTGTTCATGGCAACCCCGACTACTTCCTTGATAAGCTCGTCAGTCTCACAAGAATCAACCGATTCATCTCTGTTCATTTCACCAACATCTTCAATGAACTTGAACATGTTGGTATGAGCCGAAAGAAACTGAAACTTCGGAACGCAATGAAGAACTCCATGCTGCATTCATAGTTGGCAACTCGAGTAACAGTTCTTATTGTACAATACAATGTCCAATCATGCCATACTAGTAGGAATAGACCACCTCTCAATAGCATCGCATAATGCAGCTATCTCACAAAATTTGAACTCCATCTCCTTGAGGTCTGAAAAGGTCACATAGTGGAGTAAGCGTGCTTCCTTGAATGATTGAGAAGCAAATTTCGTGGCGATGCTGTCATCGAGCTGATACAGGGCACAGAAAGCCACGATGGACATGTCGTTTCCAGGCTTACACGACGAGGGAATGAGCGAAGGTGTGGAAATTGGTGCTGGCCCAATTTCTATGGTTGTTGTATTCGGAGCTGTGTGGTTTGACTTGAAAAGACTTGCAAACTCATTTCCGAATGTGACGTTGACGACGGGAGTTGAAGATGCAGGTCCTGTCACTGTCTTGGCCTGTGCATCAAGTCGGCATTGTAAGACTGGGCTGAGAGAATGGATACCATATATGAGATGTCTTTTGCGACTGGAGCAGCGGGTTCATCATTTGTATCTGAGAAGTGATCAACACGAAACCCTGAATATGTGCGTGGATGTACCTCGTTTTCGTTTCTTAGAAATTATTGGAGGGGGTGTAGGGATTTTCGGTGGTTCACCAGGCCCAGTAGTAGCATCTAGTGTTTCGAATTCATCGAGTTCATCGTCATCAGGGTCAGTCTGATCGGCATCGGGATCATCATTGACTTCCATGAGGTCCATCTCGTCAAGAGCATCAAGAATAATACTATGGCGGCGAGCCACTTCAGGATCATCGCTATCGTCATCAAGACTGTTCCGTTTCTTGAGCAAGAGAGTAACTTGTTTTCGGCGCATGGTTTGTATGGCTTGGGCGTTATCGCGGTGATCGATTGATCAAAATTCACACAAGTCCTATTTCGTGTAATTTATAGGTTGAAATTACATAAACTCACTAGGGTTCGTGTATGTAATTATGGAACGGCAATGGTCCATGCTATACGTGAATCCGTGGAACGTGAGTTCGGCCATAAAACGAACTATCCCTCGATCGTTCCGCCCGCCGTGCGCGCCTAATTCAACGTATCTCAGATGCACACTAACAAATGCCGAGAAACTGGCGGTATGTTGACATTATGTCTTCCCACATCTTTCTGTGTTGTATCATTGTGGCACCGAGGGTCTCTAGGCGGGTCCCCTCATAGGGTATATTCGCAGTTTAAAACAGTGTTGAGCACCTGTTTGATCATGTAAGAACGCTGCTTCTTAGGGTCTTCATTATACGTTGATTATTTCGCTTCAGCAACTGTGCCCTGAGGCCTGGGCTAGTAAGCAGCGCCCTGTAGTGATACTTAAGTCCAATGGTCCATATCCACTTCCACTCCACCCTTCTACCTCCAAAATGCCATCCCCAGATGACAACAAGGTGACTAACAGCATTTATCCCTCTTCAGAAACTCTCTGATCAGTTTTCTCGCAGCGCTCTAAGAGGCACACTCATCTGCTGTTGCTGACTATCTTTGGTCAGACAGTGATCATGAGCTTTGCATGCGGCTTCACAGGAGGCATCCTGTTCGAAAAAGTTATCCCATTACCTGATCACGTCGTTCGTCTGATCGTGGAGTATCCTACCGAGTTGACGTTGATTGTGACGCTGATTTCAACTGCCTTATCGATGATCACTTCCGGGCACGCTTCTATCTACATGTATATTCAAAAGTCTTACACTTCTGCTACTGCGCAGGTTCTTCACATTTGCTGTCAAAGAAGCTCTTCGTCACCACCTCTCAGGGCCGATGACATTGTTCAAGCTTCGCACTGCGATAGCGCTGAGCAGGCCGAGTTGGGTATTGCGATGGAAGTACCTCAAGTTGTCTGCCCTCACGTTGGTGGTTTTTGCGATGATCGGATTTCTGAACTCGAGGTCTGCACGATTTCAATTACACTAAAGCCATCATTGACATTCTTGTATGCAGTTGGAGCACTTTGCTCCTGCCTACTCTTATTCAATGGCCTGTGGAATTGACGGGAACGGAACTAAATTTGGGATCCGTGGCGTTTACGAACCAGTTAAACGACGATCTCATTGTCCTTGCAGCGGAAAACAGTATGTAGATCTTCCATTCCGACAAAAGTGTTGTGGGAGTACTCAAGTGACACATTCCAGCACAAGAGCCTGCGTTTCAAACCTTCGATGCCTTGACGCTCATCAGTGGTGTTTCTGCTATGGACACTGAAGCAGACGTGCAAACGAGTAGTATTTTCAACTTCAATGGAGTCTCGTACAACCGGTCGACTGGTGAGTACCTGGGCAGGTAAACTTCACGAGCTCACCTGATGCTTGAAAGGTGGAGTGCTTCCTGCTGTATCAGAGTATGCTGGATCATCAAATACGCCTTCTGCCGTTGGTTTATACTTCTCTGGGGGATTGGTACCAGTCCATTACAGCCTTGACTGGGGGCGCGACTGGGCCGAGTCAGACTTTCAAGGCATTACGAAGAACTACACTGTTACACAGCAAGGTTTCACAGCCAATGTTACATGTCAGGGAATCGACCGCAGCGTAGATTCATTCTCTGTCACGCCGAACGCGACGCAAGGACCATTGAACAGTATATTCTTGATATGGGAGGCCGTTGTGAATTGTTCTGGGAGTGAGTTCATCTTTACCACGAACTCGTCTGTGATTTTAATCAGCTTCAGATTTGAACTCGGCGACCTACCTCACCTTCGGCAATGCGACTGGTCAGTTTGACCCTACGATGGGATTTCTTCCCGCTCTTGTATGCCCCGACCCAGGGTCGACATCATTTAACCCATTTAAGTTTGGTACGCACTCTACCATATTCCTCGGTTTCTTTCGAGTAATTTTCCCGTAGATATCTTTATGGCCAGCGTAGGCAAGTACCACCTCCCGACGACTGTTTGCGAGGTTGTTCCCTACATGACAACAGTCAATGTCACATATAATAGAGCCATCATATCTGTCGATCAGGTTGGAATATCTTCAGACCTGACAAGCAGTCCGAGCTTGCCTCTCGCACAGTACATCGCGAGCGCGATGAACTATCAGGTGGAGTCAAGCCAAACCCCGGTGAAAAATTTAGTTGGTGACTTATTGACCATGTACGGTAACAACGATACGACGCTGATGTACAGCCAACTGGTAACTATTTCGACTCTTCTGGTATCAACATGGCTAATTACTTCGCAGGAAGATTACTGGCGTGGTATCTTAGAGTTCACCAGTACTGTGAGTGAGCGATGTGCCTTCCCCAATTATTATTGAACTCTTTATCCAGCAACTTCGTTCTGGATACTCTGCGGCAGGACAATACTCCTCTAACGAAATTCCATCGAATATGACTGTATCAACCCAGGGAACGATGTATATCACGACGTACGGCTGGGATAGCAACCACCGCACATTTTCCCTTGTGATTGTGGTGATCACTACGATCTGGGGTGTCACCGTGTTGGCTGCCGCCCATAGCCTCATTAAAGAAAAATACAGTTTCATTGATACATCCTTCGATTTCTCTGATCCCGTTCATCTCATCGTTGCCGCTGCTGCCGGAGGACTTCAAGGGTCACTTCATGAACTTGGTAGTAACGTGATAGAGGATCGCGAGGATCTGACGGTTCAGTTTGTTGATGTATATGACAAAGAAGGCAAGAGGGCCAGTAGGAAGCTGCAGCTGGTCGATATGCCAGTGTAATATTATCGTCTTGAGAGCACCTTAGGTACAGAGCTGTGGTCCCCTGTTTGAACGTTCGTGTTGATCGAATTGTCATGTCGTCCTTACTGGTATATCTTTGTTCGATTACTGCCGTACGTTGTGCCAGAGTGAATTGAACCTCAGCATGTACGGAGATCAATTTCTGCAAGATAAAGTGCGAGTCTACCATCCCCTGTTACCCGTCCGAAATTCGTCGGCCCCCAAAGATTTCGTCACTTTAAGGTACAAGCAATCACCGTTCAAAATGCGCGCACAGCCACTCCACGACCCAATCACCAGTGTCACTAAATAATTTTAGTCGTACTATTAAGTAGTCTATGGGGTGAGTAGTAAATTGTGCTGAAGTCCGATTATACGTAGCTGTAAATACATGATGGATCTGTTTTTCAAGCCACAGGCTCTCATACCACTTGATATGTCCGTGGAAGAATAAGCTGCGAAATTTGGATAGTACGGAGTACTTACTTGCGAGTGAACACTGTGACAGCCATCCTGCGCACCTATCAAGACTTCCGAAGCCATCCCAGCGATTTCATGAGTCGCTGCTCACACTGAGCTGGAAACTCGCTAACGTGACACTGCGCTGGATCTTGCTTGATTCTGCATTTATTCAGGCTTTAAGATTCAGAAGTTACCTTGGGTGGAAGCAGAGTCGTAATCCAACACTTCCGGATCTCTACTCACGAGGGAATTTTGACCATGCTCGACGCTTGATAATACCTTATGGTTTGCTCAATTTCCGAATGTAATAAGTTTTGAAGATATGTTCAAGTTGTACTGTAGGTTGAAAATACAGTTACTACATAGGGGCTATTCACTTGGTAATATAACACGACCTTTTGCCTTTCAACAAGCACTACCTGCACAATCAGTGTCAATCTCAGGTGGTTATTATATGACACAGCAGATGGGGTGGTGTCTGATGCACGTTAAACGATTATCCAGAGGATCAGATCGTATTTACTGACGTGGCAGCGGCAGCACTTGAAGATGTTTCAATGACCTCATTCCCATCTGCGCAGGGCAGTGCAAGGCGCACGAGACTGTTTCAAACCCATCCCATGCTGCATGCATCGTCTGTTGGTACTTCCAGGAATGACAGCAGTACCTCCACATATTCCACCCACTCGAGCTCAACTTAGCACATTGGATGGTGCTATAGATCAGTAGAATATGGTACAACGCTTGGCGGGGCTGTTTTTATATTAAAGCACATAGATAATACATATGACGATGCTCGATTATCTAGCCCCGATGAGTATTCTAATGAAGTGCAAAAAAATCTGTAGTTTGACTCTTTAGATGAAAGCGTCAGCGTCACTACATCTTAGAGTCGGGAGGGAAAGAAGAAGGGCTGTATACTTAGCGTCTCTCGGCATATCCTCGTAGCCAGATTATACATTGAGATCATAGCTTCATACCTAGAAGATGGATCACAGTCAATCAGATCTCTACGAGTCAGGACGTACCTTGTCATCCTTGCTGCTTCCAGATCTGTCGACATTCGAAAGAATTGAATGCAGGGTTGGCTTTGGAATGGGAATAGATTGAGTAGCTCGGTGAGGGTATGAAGGCCGAGCTGGGCATTTTAATCGCATTGTGAGCTGGAGGGTAGCGCTAGTACACGGCGAACATTTGATGCACTGGGCAAAAACTGTCTTGCGACATGCTCTTGTGGCACTCTGACTCGTTTCCCGACAACGTTGACGATGCAGCAGCAGTACAGTCTCCCTGGCGATGGTGCTGAGCTTGGTGAGTTGGAAGTAAAAAAGGATGTCTCATGAATGTTAGTGGGATCTACTGTTGTGAAAAAACGGATTCAAGTGGGTTCTACCTCTCTGCCTATCAAGCCGCAACTTGAACACGACTCGGAAACCATCCCGTCACTGGAAGTTTCTGTGACCCTTGCGCTCGCACCCGACTCGCCACTGATGCCAGGTTCTGGTGTAATCCCAGTGTCCACATTCAACACTCTCACTTTTGCATTGACTTTGGGTGAACACGTCGCAGAATATCGATCGCGTTCTCCATCATTCAGTGTCGCACTTCCAGTGTTGCCAATGTTACCTCTGCATCCCCCCCTTGCTCGAGATCAACTCAGTGCTTTTAGCACTTTGAATGGGGCTTCAGATTAGTAGACTACGAGTCTAGATAGGACACAAAACCCTTTATACAAGTGTACACGATGTGACGGTACTCTCGAGTACTTAGCTAAGACAGATGTGGTTCAACTCCAACCAGCAGGATAAAGCTGCCTTCATGGACTGCAACTAGGGTTCGACGTTCGGATTCAACATTAGCCTCAAGGGCCAAAAACGTGTGGCATTCCGACTTAGTTTCCCGACGACGCAGTATGGTATTGTTGGTGTCGCAGTTGATGTTGAGAGCAATGGATGGAAGGTGGAAGTGAGCCTTGAGTGAGCCGCATGATAGACAGCTGAGCTCGTATGGAGGGGATAATGTTGAACTCTGCAGGTTGAATTTGCACAATTATTGGGTCATTTGAATGCTTCAGGACACAGTCGAGCTCCTCGGGGTCTTGCATAGCTTGAAGGAGTAAGGTAAGCCGAGTTGCTCGGACGTCGAAGTTACGCAATTTGGGGGAACCGAAGAAATTCGGACGAGTGACAGGGGAGCGGTCACTCCATCTAGTGCATGGCAGGGATTGGAACACAAGACAAGCTGAACGTTAACCATGTGC
>KV448233.1:0-27125 GCA_001658105.1 Rhizopogon vinicolor AM-OR11-026 | reverse complement strand
GGAACACAAGACAAGCTGAACGTTAACCATGTGCTGACGTCACACTGACATGACCCTTCTCGAGTCCTCTGACCCTGTTGAATTGCTGCGCTATCGGTCGTTGCTAAACTAAGTAGCCTCAGTGACAGCATTCGGATAGCGGAGGAACAGATGCTGCGCGATCGACCCAGATCATATGTGGCACGTTTGATGTATCTTGCAGGAACGTATCATACCTTTCTTAGTTCAGTTCAATCTTTACGTACGTGCTCATTAGTCAGCGTCGCGCATTCATAGTGGGCACTGGGCAGTGCACCACTCTCGGAGTTGCAGTAGCAGTGTGACACGGCGTGTCGCTGCTGTTCGCTCGAAACAAGTTCGAAGACTTGTACTCCACCTGGAATGACTATCTTCATTCGTCTACAGTCTGCCAGGGGAGACTACCTGAGCCCCCCGTCAGGCTCGACCCACGACCTGAAGCTGGGCTTTGCACAATCACTAGTTATTCGTTGACATTCTATCATGCTCCGAGTCGTGCTACTTTTAGGTTGAAGTCTTAGCGGAGATTTGGTTCTAAGAGCCGGAGACTTCGATGAGCTGTAAAAAAGATTGGACAACGACATCCCTGCAAGTAGTCAATATGATGCTACTTTGACCGCCAAGGTCGATGTTGGGTTGATGAGATGTTTATCATCTGGACGCGTCTCGTTTTCATGCCGCAACCCTCATTCACCATATGTCCCGTAGCTGGTGCTCAAATATCTTTCTCCTCTAGATCTTCTTTCATACAATCCGATTCAACGCCTCACTTTTCGCCCTCTCACGAACCAATTCATACTTATGGGTCTTGAAGTAATGAGCAAGGCGCACAAACAGTGGCCTACTACGTACTTGCTCTGGCCGCTCATCTCATCTCTTATGCTACGACTGACTCATCTGAAATACTGTGGAACCCAAAGGGAGAGCTTCCGCACGGCTTCGGATGAGATTGCAGCAAGCCTCGTTTTTAGAACGACTCGGAACAGAGAGGAATTTGTAACTGCCAGTGCTGATCGATGATCTTTTTACCTCCTGCAAAGTAGCTGAAAATAGCCCGGCCCCGTAGGTCCTTGAACTCACGGCATTAGGCGCGCAACCAGCCCCTCGGTTCTACTATTGTTCGGTTAAACTGCTTCAACGCTAGCCATCTTCTTCTATCAGGGTTGCCTATGGGCGACTCGCTGGAACGTGCCTGTCAAACCCCTGAACTGCATTCCGTCGCCGCCTTGTCGGCGCCTCTCTATTCTCAGCGTGTCCGATGACACTACGCTAAACGACTGACGGTACGTTGATATTGTGCCTCCTGCTTTCTGTCCAGTGGTATAGCGCCTGGACCCCTGCAAGGATTGCTCAATGAGTACCTCAAAAAGGGTGTAGGACATACTCGCGACTCAAACAAATGGTAAGCTCCTTTGATCATGAAATAACGTTGCTTCTAGCGCCTTCGTTGGTAGGCACATAGACCTTATTCGCTTCAGCTGTTATCGCATCCACCCCGTGCCCTATGTTCATAGCGCCCTGAAGTGATACTTAAGATCAACAGACATGCCCACTTCCACTCTGCACTTCCGTCCCCAAAATGCCGTCCGCAGATGACCACAAGCAGCAGCGTTCCAAGACGCACACACATCTGCTGTTGCTGACTATCTTTGGTCAGACAGTAATCATGGGCTTTGCATGGGGCTTCACTGGAGGCATCCTGTTCGAAAAAGTTATCGCATTACCCGATTACATCGTTCATCTGATCGTGGAGCATCCTACCGTGCTGACTTTGGTTGTGACGCTGATTTCAACTGCCTTGTCGATGATCACTTCCGTGTGCGCTTCTTCCTGTATGTATAATCCAAAGTCTCACAATTCTGTTGCTGTGCAGGTTCTTCACGTTTGCTGTCAAAGAGGCTCTTCGTCACCACCTCTCAGGGCCAATGACATTGTTCAAACTTCGCACTGCGATAGCGCTTAGCAGGCCAAGTTGGGTATTGCGACGGAAGTACCTCGGATTGTCTGCCCTCACGTTAGCGGTTTTCGCCATGATCGAATTTTTGAACTCGAGGTCTGCACGATTTCAATCACACTAGAGCTATCATTAACATTCTTGTGTGCAGTTGGAGCACTTTGCTCTTGCCTACTCTTGTTCAATGGCCTGTGACGTTGACGGGAACGGAACTGAATTTGGGATCTGTGGCGTTTACGAACCAGTTAAACGACGATCTCATTGTCCTTGCAGCGGAAAACAGTATGTAGATGTTCCATTCCGATAAAAAGTGTTTGTGGGGGTACTCAAGTGACACATTACAGCACAATCGGCTACGTTTCAAACCCTTGATGTCTTGACGCTCCTCAGTGGTATTTCTGCTGTTGACGTTGAAGCAGGCGTGCAAACGAGTAGTATTTTCAACTTCAATGGAGTCTCGTACAACCGGTCGACTGGTGAGTACCTGGGCAGGTAAACTTCACGAGCTCACCTGATGCTCGAAAGGTGGAGTGCTTCCTGCGGTAGCAGAGTACGCTGGATCAACAAACACACCTTCTACCGTTGGTTTATACTTCTCTGGGGGATTAGTACCAGTCCATTACAGCCTTGACTGGGGACGCAACGTCGCCGAGTCAGGCACCCAAGGCGTTGGAAAAAACTACACTGTTACACAGCAAGGTTTCACAGCCAATGTTACATGTCAGGGGATCGACCGCAGCGTAGATTCATTCTCTGTCACGCCAAACGTGACGCAAGGATCATCGACCAGTACGTTCTTGACATGGGTGGCCGCTGTGAATTGTTCTGGAAGTGAGTTCATCTTTACCACGAACTCGTCTGTGATTTTAATCAGCTTCAGATTTGAACTCGGCGACCTACATCACCCTCGGCAATGCGACTGGTCAGTTGGACTCTACGCTGGGATTTCTTCCCGCTCTTGCATGCCCCGACCCAGCGACATCATTCAGCTCATCTAAGTTTGGTACGGCTCTTGCTATATCCATTCGTTTCTTGCAAATAATTTTCCTGCAGATATCTTTATGGCCGGCCTCGGCAAGTACTCCTTCCTGCCGACGACTGTTTGCGAGGTCGTTCCCTACATGACAACAGTCAACGTCACATATAATGGAGCCATCATAACTGTTGATCCAGTTGGAACGCCTTCAGACCTCACAAGCAGTCCGAGCTTGCCTCTAGCCCAGTACATCGCGAGCGTGATAGACTATCAGGCGGGGGCAAACCAAGCCCCGACGAAGAATACAATTGGTGACTTCTTGACCGCGTACGGTAACAACGATACGACGCTGATTTACAGTGACCTGGTAACTGTTTCGGCTTCTTCTGGTGTCAACATGGCTGATTATTTTACAGGAAGATTACTGGCGTGGTATCATAGAGTTCTCCAGTACTGTAAGTGAGCTATGCTCCTTCCCCGATTATGATTGAACACTTTATCCAGCAACTTCGCTCTGGATACTCTGCTAATTACTCCGGCGAAATTCCATCGGATTTGTCTGTATCAACCCAGGGAACGATGTATATCACGACGTACGGCTGGGCAAGCAACCACCGCACGTTTTTCCTTCTGATTGTGGTGATCACCATGATCTGGGGCACCACCGTGTTGGCCGCCGCTTACAGCCTCATTAAAGAAAGATACAGCGACACTGATACATCTTTCGACTTCTCTGATCCCGTCCAGCTTATCGTCGCCGCTTCTGCCGGAGGACTTGAAGGACCGCTTCGAGAACTTGAAAGTGACAGGTTGGAGGATTGCGAAGATCTGACGGTTCGATTTATTGATGTATATGACAAAGAGGGAAAGAGGGTCAGCAGGAAGCTGGTCAGTGTATAATATTATCGTCTTGGGGGCACCTTAGGTGCAGAGCTACGACCTTGTGGTATAGTTTAACGTTTGTACTCATCGAATTACTATGTCGTCCTTATTGGTATGGGGTGCTCAATTATTGGTTCACTTCGGGTTCACTTCGCAGTCGGAGTTCACTTGTCAAAAGACATTTTTAAGGGGTCGAGCTATTGCCGATCGTTGCCGAGCGCAGTGCTCAACGATGATTGTGATCTGCGCTGCGTGACGTTCGTTCGAAGACCGTAGTGCAAACAACACAGGCTGAACTTCAAGCACATCTCCTCACGGGGCTTACAGCCATGCTGGATGGCGACGACAACGACCTTGATGAACTCTACCACTCATTAATTATCTTGGCAGAGAGCGTTCCAACATCGTGACAAGCCGCCTTAGCATTCTCGAGAAGATCAGCATCAATTGCAGACCACTTGCCACCCGATCGGATCTTGCCAAGGAATGTGAAGAAGTTACTGCCGTCCTCGGGCAGGTTATCCCCATCACTCCCTCCATTGCCAGTATAATCCTCGAAAACCACGATCAATGCATAAGTCGATCGTGATTTTGCGGCCGTCATACCTGCACGAGCATGTTTCACACCACGTTTAGTAGGCGTAGGTGTGCTGGGCTCGAGAGGGGCTGTATGCAATAGAGGGAGAGTCATTTGACCCCCTCCGACGTTCTATCTTAAATTAAAATAAGTCAAGACGCTACCTCTAGCACGAGATGGCTTGCCACGCTTATCATATTTCAAATTCATTATGACCTTCCCCACCCCAAGCACCGGCTCCTGCCATGTTGTTGACGGCCATCGAATATGCCAGTGGCTGCTGTCGAGTGTATGGATCAACCCATGTGCTGTAAGTGTGACACTCTTGACTACTGTAGGTACCAGATGCCGGCTCGAACGAGGCACCTGGAGTGCTGCCAGTGTGTAGAGTCGGCAAGTCCGATGATTGCGCATGGGCAAGGTGGTAGTAGAGTTAGACTTACCGCAAGGGGAGCATGTGCATACTCGTTGGATTCCCAAGACATCTGGAAAGCGGCTATTATGTGTATAAGCTGGGTAGCCTGGTGAGCTCGTAGCCTCACATTCACACTGTCCAACTCACCTTGGCCGCCGATGACAATGTTTCTCCACCGTAAACTGCTATGAGGTTCGGGATCGCGTGCCCATTGTTGGTGAACATTGCCGCATGCCGGGTGTCTGCCGAACGTTATGCGATGTCATTGTTAAGTGAACGTTAACACAGACTGTGAAGTGAACCTAGACAAGAATTGAGTAGCCCTAATATTATCGTCACGTTCTTGTTCAATCGCTGCACGGTGTGCGAGAGTAATTCTCAGTACAAATATGATTTTCTGCAAGGTAAAGCATCTAACTGCTAGCGCTGAGAGTCGGAGCCTGAGACGCGATGTCTGATCATGAGGCCTGAGATGTGAGCTCTCTTGGAATCCGGGACCGTCGAAGGAACTTGCCGTTTTTCCGATCCGAGGAGAACGAAGTCCTTCTCGAAGTATGATCATTAATTATCATGATCTATCATCATGTGGATTGTGGTGAAATTCAGTGCATCGTGATGGCGGAGATAGAATACAAGGCTGGTTGAAGCGCCTTGCATGGGATAACAGCACCGCTATGATCCTCCTCAGTGTCACCCTGTGGGATCGCTGGGTTGTCACCCGAGCATACCATAAGCTCAAAAGATGGAGTGCCATCTATCCCGCAGGCAGCATGTGTGACACAGGAACACGCGCATGTGTTATTGAACAGCACCACCTGATAGCTCCTGATGCTGTCGAGGAAATTGATGGACACTCACTGAGGTAATTGTGCGGTTCAATAGGGTTTCGATGGATGATTGGGCGACACCGTGTTCCAACTTGGGAAGGAAATGCATAGAAGGAATACTATCGCCAACAAGACCACACAGAAACGAAAATGTATAAAAGGGATTCAAGGATAGATCACAAACGTCAAAGACCTTATCAATCTACACCATCCACATCATAATGTACACCGTAAGTTTGGCTTCTTGCAGGAAATTCGTTATCTAATCTTCTTCACAGGTCAGTGAAGTCCCTGTTTCCCAGGCCAACTGTGGCGTAAGCTCCTGCGGCTGCGGCGCCAAGTAAGTGAAACCGCCTTTGATTCTCGTGCAGAGTTTGATTCATGATTTGCAGCTGCGCATGCAAGCCGGGAGAATGCAAGTGCTAAGCAGCTCCCGCCATGTAGTATCAATTCAACCTTGGTGTTTGATCGGAAGCCGTATATTGCTGTACCAATAAAAGAGAGGTGTAAAGAAAGTTTCGAATGCGATTAAATTCTGTTGTGTTTTATAGTGTGAAGTTGCAAGATCCTTTGTGAATGTATGTGAACGGACACAGTCGTTAACTACGTGGCATGTTCATTGATTAGGATTCAGGAAGTCTCGGTCCACGGTCCACAGAGGGAAAGGCGAGAGTAAACGTCTGGGGGACCAGAGAAGCCCACAGTGTGTTCCTATCAAACTGTAGGATTTCGTAGCAGAGATATGTATCTCACTAGCCTAGGACTCTTGCACGTACTACGTATGAAAAGAGACGTAGGGAATCACACCTAAGTCAATGCTAGAATCAGCTAGATCTCGAGAAAACAAACCTTCACGGTAGAAAGCGTCCTATAGCTAGTTTTAGTACCGTAGAACTTGAATGGATAAATGACGCAATCCGGCAGGGTCTGGCTCGTCTGCGTTAGGCCTTCAGGTAACAATGAGTACAACACCCTGTACTACTACAACATCCGTAGGGACCTTGAAGGCATTGTTCCCAAAGTCAGGGTAAGATGCTGTCAAGCAACTGTCGAGCACAGGTTTGTTAGATTTTCAAATTGATTGATTTAGATACACGTTGACGGTCACGTATGTATTCAAATTTTGAATCAGAAGAGTAACTTGAAGGAGCAACATCATGATGTAACATCGAAAACCACATGCAACCCTAACCCTAAAGATATGGATGACCAACCTATGTGCATTATTTGCACTTGTTTGCAGTGTTACCCAGTGGTTTGCCAGCATCACGATTCAAGGCGCCCGTGAAGCCCTCCTCCACGACCCCGACAACTCGCACTCACCACAGCCCCCATCGACCCCGCAATCATGGCAAGCAAAGCCGCTCACAAACGCGTACGTGCTCACGTTGACCTCTAATCATTGACATTTCGCTGATACGTCTGACCTCAGCTTACCAAGGAGTATATCAGCATGCAGAGAGAGCCGCCCCCATTTGTTTGGGCCATACCAGATGAGAAGAACATATTGACTTGTGAGTGTTGGTCCCTATTATATGTGAAATATGCCTTTGAAGTGTTTCAATCCAGGGAATTACCTTATCGTACGTTCTTTGAGTGCAGTGTGCCCGACTATTATCTGACACCTTTGTTCTCCAGCGTGGCCCTCCAGATTCTCCTTTTTCTGGTGGAGAGTACCATGGTGTGCTGATTTTCCCTCCGGAATATCCATTCAAGCCTCCTGGCATCAAGGTGAGCTCTTGGCTGACATCACCGTTATCTCCGACTTCGACTTATGCATGTAATGCAAAAGATGTTCACCCCTTCTGGTCGTTTCCAACAAGACAAGAAGATTTGTTTTTCCATGTCTGATTTCCACCCCGGCACTGTGCGTCCTGTTCAACCATTCTTAAAGTCGTCATAACTGAGCCCTTGCTAGTGGAATCCCGCTTGGAGTGTCGCTACTATGTGAGTGCCTTTCTCGATGTTAATGAGCCGGCCTCTTCCTTCTTTTCCGGACCTTTCCATGTGATAAGAACAATGATTTTTTGATGCTTGCCATCGTCATATTTTCTGTTTACCGACGCAATTTCCGTCGTACCCGCACGAGCGCTTACTCATCAGAATGCATCCAGACTCACAGGATTGCTATCGTTCATGCTTTCCGACGAGATGACCACCGGCTCAGTAACCTCTTCGGATGGCCACAAACGTGCTTACGCTGCGCGCAGTCACTCCTTCAATTTGAGCCAATCAAGATTCAAGGAAGCTTTCCCAGACGTGAGCATTTTATTTTCAATATCTTCTCGACGATACGGCAAGCCCCAGAGGGGTTGATTACCGTTTCATTGTCCATCAGGCTCTTATACTCTGCCTGAGGGATACGTGTTTCCGGCGGCATCAACTTGTACCTGATTTGCTGACTACCTCCGCGCCTTCCGCAGTACTGTACAGAGACACTGCGGGATCTACCGAATATGGGAGAGCGAGAGCGAGGGAAACCAGATCCTCCGGCTACGCAGCCCGCACCTATCACACATACGGCTAGTTTGCTCTCTCCGCCTCTCTCACGATCAGCCTCAGCGACACACCAACCGCAGGTGCGTGACAGACGGCCGGTCGCACAGGCTCTCGCTGCTACGACGACAAATGCGAGCGATGTTGTAAATGCCAGCTTGACGTCTACAAATAAGCCTACGACAAAACCGCAGGGGTGGACAGGGCCGTTGCGTCAAGTCTTATGGGAGAAGTGGAGATGGGGAGTGTTGATTGCGTTTGCGGTCATTGTGTCACGACTGTCATCGAGCCCGTGACATATTCTGGGGTTTGGGAGCTACAGTGTGTCATAATTTTTTCCTCGCATTTGTGTCATGATTGGATATCGATAAAGATATGGACTTGCATATACGTCCTCGTCTACGTTATGTACATACTAGCACGGCTTAGGCCCGTCCCACGTTTACATAGTCATCGATGACAACGTTCTACCAGTGTAAAATTTTAATTCTACGATCGAAAGCTCGTTGCACACGTCAATGCTTGTCACTGCATCGTACAATTTCCGGTGCTTCCACCTTTCCACTTGCGGTGGGGTATCCCTAGGCTGTTTCCCAGAGTCTATTGATGGGTCCATGAATCCCAGTGACGAGTGGTTCAACCGCTCTCCAAAGATCTTCCGCGACTTCTTCCTTGTTCTTCCCTGCATCAATCTCTACCCACTTTCCCTCGCCCTCTTCCTGCATCGCCCGCCCAATTTTATCGAATACCCGCCTCACATCTGTCTGCACATCCTCTCTTTCATACCTCTCCAGCCCGTACCCGCCCCTCGCGGCCGCGACCTCTGGGCTGATATTCAAGAACAACGTAAGGTCCGGCGCAGGGAGCCCAACCTCAGGCGCGCGACACCATTCGTACGACAGTCCCTTGCGCGCCGTAAATGCGATCCCCGAGAACGCATATCGGTCAGCGAGGACGGTCGTCCCCTGCGTGAGATAGGCTGTTATCGTAGATCTGTGTGTTTAAAAAAAGAAAAAGAAAATAGAAGTGATGTCATGCAACGCAGAACAGTGATTGCGCACGCGAGTTCCCAGCGGTTGGCGGAGAAGAGGAGGTGGATGGCGTGGTCGTCCAGATCGGATTCGGACCGGAGGTATGCGTCGATCATTTTCCCGATGGCTGTCGTGCGGTCTGGGAGAGGAATTGTATTCAGTGCACTGTTGCGGTGGGGGACGTGAACGGGAAGTGTACCGGGGAATTTAAGTAGGACTACCTTTGGTGGTGCGGTGTCCCCTGCATCTTGGGAGTCCTGCAGGCGGTCGTGGAGGAGAGAAGCTTGAGTACTTTTCCCGGATTTGTCTAATCCCTCGATGACGACGAATGCGCCACGCTTTGTGCTTGACATAGGTGCTGTTGTGGTGGTTATCAAGTCGCGTCCGACACGTTGTATACTAGTACGCGTTTGGATCAACGATAAGATTATGTAAATGATGTCGGATATACATATGAACCCCTTTGAGAGATAGTGCATGATGCATGATGGTAAGTAAATACTAAAGGCTGTAAAGCAAACTACCAACGAGCATCACCGGCGCCCGCGTGGCCGTCCGTTCTTCTGCTTCATCGCAGTTTGTTTTCTCTCTCTTTCCTCTTCCCGTGCTCTCGCGCCGCGTTGACGGGGATCGATGACCTCGTAATCTCGCTCAGCCTTCCTTGATTCCTCCCCATCGTCCTTTGGGAAGTGCAGGGCATGACCAATAAATCCGCGGTCGTCGTCCACTTCTATACCCGGGTCCTCACCACCAGGAATCGCTCCGCTTCCACTATCAACCATATCATCGCCCTTCTCTTCAGCATCGTCTGTCCCCAAACGCGTGTTTGACTGTAACAATCCCCTAAAGCTGTTCAGGGCAGCTAGAACATCTCCCTCATCCTTCCTGCCCTTCCCTTTCTTCTGCAATCCACGCCCCTTGGAGTACTTCGCGAGTTCTTCCTCGAGATAAGACTTTGTTTTCTTAGCCTTCTTCCGCGCAGCTTCATCGTCACTGTCCTCACCACCTTCTCGCTTACGCGTGAGTTTGCGGATCTCGTCTTCCATCTGTTCGATTTCAGCGCGTCGGGCATCGCTATGGAAGTCACGCGTCAATTCGGTGCCCGGCAGCGAATAAGAGATTAAAAACCTTCCGGAAGCCTTCTCTTTCGCATGTGTTTCGCGGATCTTCTTGATGTCTTTATCTAGGCCCTCTGTTTTGTTACTTTTTGAAGATTTTTCGTTCTATCCACAATGTGTTATTCGTCACTCGGTAGTAGCTGAAAAAGAGGTACCTTGGTCAGTGGTTGTGATGATTCCTTCTCAGATGCAGGCTCTCGAGGATGTTCTTTAGATTTCTTCGGAGGACCAAGCAAAGCTTCTGGCATCGGGATTATCGTGGCATTAGGATTGTCGATCACTGCAAACTGCTGCTTAGCGCCCGTCCCTGAAGATCGTTAACTTGTATACTCACAGTCTGGCCGTGCAATTTTCTTCTTCTTGAAGGTTACGGGTTCTGCTTCCTCTTCGTCATCTCCGCCAAAACTCAAGAGCTTTACATCTCTTTGCCCGGTCAGTAAGATAGTATTAGGGTATAATTCCTAGCTCACTTTTTAGCACCTCGTCGACGCTCGGCTTCCTCTCGCTCACGCTGACCATTTTCTCGTGCTCGCTGCTGTGCACGCTTTTCAGCAGCAGTAATTCGGGGTATAATATCTGGGAATGGATTGTCGAGTATCGTTATCGACTTGATCTTCGGAGGACTGGATGACGAAAGTTCGTGAGCTTTGAAAGCAAAGGTCGCCACAAGTTTGTATCAAACCTACTACACGGGTCGTTCATTTTTGTCGATTTCTAGAGAAAGGGGAGAATAAATGATAAGGAAACCCTGTGCTCAACAGAGAGCCACCTACCCATCTCTCCGATTTTCATGACATCTAAGCCGAAACCAATGAGAAAACGTCAAGCCATGTCAAACCTCTGAACGTACTGTACAAGGTATCCCCCATTACCCTCCCGAACAATGTATGTTTGCCGTGTAGTTCATCCGCTCTGTCTGTGACTTGTCAAGATTTTCAATTATCAAGTCGAATGGTTCTCACCAAGAGTAATGAAGAACTGCGAGTCATTAGAATTCTTCTCCCCATTGTTGGCCATAGCGACAAGCCCACGGTGAGCAAACCGCAATCGCGGGTGGACTTCGTCCTCGAATGGTTCTTTAACATGGAGTATGATGACCATGAATCCAAGTAAATCATGAACACGACGAACCTCCATAGAATGACTCCCCGCCTCCGCCCGTCCCTGTTTTGTCACCAGTTTGGACTAAGAATCCTGGCACAATCCTGCAAGAGACGTCAGAGACGTCATTCAGCGCTCGCTGAGCAGAGCATTACTGGCCTATGGAAGATAACACCATCATAATAACCTGACCTCCGAATGAGCTGACCAGCTTGGTTTCAAAGTGAAGCAATCCCTGACCTTCCAGCGCGAGTGCAATGAAGTTCCTGCATGCTTTCGGTGTTTCCTGGGCGTACGCTCAGCAACCAAGCCATATGTTCATGAACGCAATGCACACCTTTGACCAAAGTTCGATGTCGATCTCGCCAGCAGTCGTATCAATTACCACTCGTCCATTTGTTGGAAGCGCCATTATTGCAGCTTAGGAAGAGTCGCAGGTGGTCGGGTTTACCTTTTACGGAAGTAGACAACTCTAAAAAAAGTAATATAGTTCTTGGTGAACTCCCATTGAATCTACACACATCATGGGTCGGCTACGGCGCTCTCGAACACATCATGCACAACGCGATGTGCATCGAGCATCCCGCACAAGGGTAAGTACTGGCTTGCTGCTAATGTCATGCTCGTTGATTGACGTCGACTCAGGCTCGCACAAAAGACCTTGATCAAATCCAGCTCATTGATCTCGACCCAAAGGTAACAAAAATCGCTTCAGCCAGTGCGCTTCATCTAACCCCCCTTAGAATCGTGCTGCTCTCGAAGCGCAACCTCTTGATTTTGAGAAACCTGGCCTTGCTCAGCACTACTGCGTCGAATGTGCCAAGTAAGTCAATGAGTCTTTTACCATATATTTTCAGTCAAATATTTTGTGTCCCTGTCCAGATACTTTGAGACTGATACTGCGCTCCACTCACATTGGAAGAGTAAAGTACACAAACGGCGGTGCAAAGCTCTGAAAGAACCTGCGTACACGATAGAAGAAGCGGAAAGAGCAGCTGGTTTGGGGCGAGAAGGAAAAAGAGTGCCAGTTTCTGTACAAGCTATACTTAGGTGCGGAACATCCCATAGAGGCTTTTTTTATAACGCTCAAATATGTCCTGCAGCGAATAGAGATGTAACGGATTGCCGGTCTCCGTCTTTCCGGTTGTCATCCGTGTAGCTGCTCGAGCTAGATTGGGCCCTCGAGTTATGCATTGATGGGTTGTCCTGCAGTGCGTAAGGCCCGTAGGATCACTGCGCGAGGATGATTAGTGTCAACCAAAAAATATTAACATCGCTCTTTAGTTCTTAACCTTCGACCACTGAGGAGCGGTCGTAATAGACTTGTTCTAGTGGCACTGGAAGATTCGCTGTTACTGAGATACAGTAAAAAAACTTCGACATGACGTGTTTAACGATAACAAATTCCAGAGGCTTTTCACGGGATATGAATGAACGGGCCGAAATACCTCAAGATATGAGAAGCTGGTCATTCGGTCGAGAATGTTCTATCGCTCTGAAGTGCTGGTCACGAGTCTCTTGCGTGAGCGCTTTCGTACAAAAATGAGGATTCAATGTCATTTCGACCAAATCCTCGTGTATCGTAGGCCTTCTTCGCAGCAATGTGGAGCGTGCCTCTGCATCGTGCCAGCAGGACGCTTCAGGTTGAGGTGAGTATTTCAACTATGTCGCACCAGACTGAGGGACTGACATAGTCGGTTTGCTTGGAAGGAGACATATTTTTATTATACCATCTGGCAATCTTTCAAAGTCCGGTTTTCCTTGTCGCCTGAGGTGAGTAAGGATGTGGCATGGGACTCAGTTATATGTGGCTAGTGTGATGCAGGGGCATTTTTAACACTACTTCATCGTGCAAACGACGCTTCTGCATATTATATCTTCACGTCCACACCGGTGAGTTGTTCTATACCACGTCATGTTGTCGCACAAAATATCAATGAGATGGCTAGCAGTGACCTATCATGACCCAGAAGGAAAAAAACCATGATAAATTTGATCGATATGTGAAGAACTGCATCCCAATCCGCCTCATACGCCTGTCAGACATGTCGCTTGTCAGTCGTGACGATGTGAGGGAGCACTTCCGGAACTCTATTCGCCCAGAGGACTTCTATAATCCTTTATACCATGTTAGATACGCCATTCTGTCTCACCGATGGCTGCAACAGGGAGAGCTTACCTACGAAGAGATGGCGGCGAGGATAGCATCAGGTCCGGGATACGAGAAGCTGAAGAAGTTTTGCGAAAAGGCTAGGGAGTGCCATCTGGAATTTGCGTGGTCAGATACCTGCTGCATCGACAAGAGCAGCACTACCGAGCTCGACGAGTCAATTTGCTCCATGTTTCGTTGGTACAAGAACTCTGCTATTTGTATCGTCCATCTGGCACAAAGCATGACTATCGAGGATATAATGGATGATGAATGGACGACAAGGGGCTGGACTTTGCAAGAACTCCTTGCGCCCGATAAGATCAAATTCTTTAACGAAGACTGGATGTCCATGACGGATAGGAGAAACGACAAGAGTTACCTAAAGACCGACATAATGGAGATTCTGGAGAGAGCCACTGGCATTCCTCATCATAACATATTCCGGTTTTCGCCAGGTCCACATCAAGTGGATACGCGCATGGCGTGGGCAGCCACACGCAAAACGACAAGGGCCGAAGACCTGGCATACTCCATGATGGGCATTTTTAACGTCAGCCTGCCGATCGCATATGGAGAAGGAGGGGAGCGGGCATTCTGCAGGCTGATCGAGGCTATCATGCAGTCTGGTAACCCCTCTGTCCTCAACTGGAGGGGCGACCCTGCAGATCATCATAGTTCACGTGCTATTCCTCGATCACCACAGAACTTCGCGGACCGTCGAGAGTTGAAGTTGGATGGCGTGCGACTGGAGATGACTATGACCAACCTCGGCTTACGAGTGCCTCTAGTGATGCTTCCTCTCAATTTCCATTCAAAAATGGATGTGGGGAACGCGTACGCTTTCACGCTCGAATGCCCGCTGTGCACGACCATAACGCTTGATATCAGTACAACGTCATCGGTCACCGCATATCACCAGTATGCACTCGGGATTCTCAATTACTCACTTTTCGACGATGGATCACGCGAGGTACTAGGGATCCGAGGTAAGTCAGTCGGCTTCGTCCTATGCAGAACCAGAGATCGGTTTTATTCGCCGGGCAGGCCAAAGCCGGTTGTGCTTGACACTGTCACTCCCCCGAAACATAAACTTGGACAGTGGAGCATAGCGCTATTTCAGGCGGGCCTGGTCGAGGTCAATTTTCCGAGCATACTGAGTTCATCAATGTTTTACATGAGTCGTAAGTACCTAAAGACTGTCTACTTGTAGCACTCTATGATAGCACGCATGGACACTACTACAATAGCCAGCCTAACCTACGAACACGGCCTAAGTAGCATCTACTTGTGATAGGCTCTTAGTCCCCCATAAGCAGACCCCGATAGAATGAAAATAGTCTTTCCTTCTGATAGGCTCTATACTACTTGGACAATAATATGTTGCCGTTTCTGGATTCATCTGAGTTATAAGTTGTGAGGAAGAAAGGACTTGAGAAAGGGATGCGTTATGTCTTCCTAGGTCTTCCGTCCTTCGTGTAAAGTTTGCGCGCCAGTGCGACTGGAAATTGTAATTTCTTCTGCGCGTCGCGCGAACCACTGGCATCATGGGCTCTCCGATGTTGCCAAAAGACGGCAGCCTCTGACCCGGAATATACAGTCTCCGAGTCTTGCCGTTTCTCAACCTAAGTATTCGAATAGGTTGGGAGACAGTAAGAGACTGAGATGCAATAGATCTGATGCCTGCCTGCGGTTCGTACTGTTCAATTGAACAACCTAAGCAGGACTCCTTGGTCTTGCTGATGACCTGGGGTTGACTCTGGTTGACCATCGACATGTCATTGTCCAAGACTCTAAAAGCTGGTTTTCAAGTTGTAGTACCACCGTGTGCTCCACTGGCAAAATCATGTTGGTCACCATGGAACTTTGCACCGCATCCGAAATTCTGAATTAGTGATGTCCATCAGCAAACTCGAAGTTGGTTCAGTCAAAGAGCGCTTAAAAACTGCCCTTTGAGCGTACGTGTTTGGTTTAGGCCAGGACTTCATTCCGTAAATACTTATTTTGGTTAACTTGAAGTCTCTTCCACCAATCAAATACTGTTGCTTGCCATCGGTACTGCTGTAAAGAGGCGTTTGCTTCAGTGCTCTTGCTGATGATTCGAAAACAAGTTGAAAAGCCGCTTATTGTTCAAGTTGTCAGGTACAGCCTTCTCATCTGAGTAGTCAGTATA
Source organism: Rhizopogon vinicolor AM-OR11-026 (assembly GCA_001658105.1). Taxonomy (NCBI): domain Eukaryota; kingdom Fungi; phylum Basidiomycota; class Agaricomycetes; order Boletales; family Rhizopogonaceae; genus Rhizopogon; species Rhizopogon vinicolor. The sequence continues at coordinate 11,408 of KV448233.1, read as the reverse complement.
TCCGAGTCGCAGGTTTGTCTTGACTCTTCACAGCACGCTGGACGCTCTAGGTGAGAGTGAATGTTTCGGCCATGTCGCACGGGATTAAGGACAGACAATGACAGACATGCTCGGTTTTCTATTACAGTAGATATGCTCATAATGCATAATGCATAATAAAATAAGAAATGATAGAGACATATTTGCCCATATACCACCACTATGCATTATGAGCAGAGCCTAATGCACGACAAATCTACCATGATGCATGATTTTTTATAAGTCCAAAGTCGGTTTGTTATCGATTTTTATTGTCATTTTTTCCTTATGCATTATGAGCATATCTACTGTACATAACATATTTGGATCATCCCACAATCTTTCAAACCTTCTTTTTCCCGCCCGAGGTGAGTGAGAATTTGGTGTGCTCATTGCTGAATCACATATGTAGCTAGTTAGACGCCCTGGAGATCTTTCCCAACGCTACTTCGTTGCGCACAGGGATCGCCTCTTGAATTTTGATGTCCACACACGTGAGTCGTGTTCTATGCCGCGTCATTTTATCGCTTAAAAATTCAATCACTCATGAATAGGATGGATCTATCATGAGCCAGAAGGGAAAAATTGAAGCATTTGACCAATATGTGATGAACAACATTCCGATCCACCTCATACGCCTATCAGACATGTCGTTGGTCGGACGTGACGATGTGAGGGAACATTTCAAGGGCACTGTCCCTGAAGAGGGGTCCTCCAGGTATCGCTATTATCCCTCCGACCATGTAAAATACGCCGTCCTGTCTCACCGATGGCTGCGTCAGGGAGAGCCTACCTACAAAGAAATGGAGGCGGGAACAGCATCAGGTCTGGGTTATGAGAAACTGAAGCAGTTTTGCGAGAAGGCCAAGGAGTGCGATGTGGAATTTGCATGGTCGGATACCTGCTGCATCGACAAGAGCAGCAGTACCGAGCTCGACGAGTCCATTCGCTCCATGTTTCGGTGGTACAAGAACTCGGCTATTTGCATCATCCATCTGGCACAAAGCAAGACTATCCAAGACATAATGAATGATGAATGGATCACAAGGAGCTGGACGTTGCAAGAACTCCTTGCACCCCACAAGATAAAATTCTTCAACGAAGACTGGAAGCCCATGACGGGTAGGATAAATGACAAGAGTTACCTGAAGACCGACGTGATCATGCAGACTCTGGAGAAAGCCACTGGCATTCCCCATGACGACCTACATCGGTTTTCGCCAGGTCCGCAAAAGGTAGATACCCGCATGACGTGGGCCGCCAACCGCAAAACGACCAGGGTTGAAGATGTTGCCTATTCCCTGATGGGAATTTTCGACGTCAGCCTGCAGATTGCGTATGGCGAAGGGGGAGACCGTGCATTCTGCAGGCTGATAGAGGCCATCATGCATGCTGGTGACCCTTCAGTTCTCAACTGGAGTGGCGAGGTTGCAAATCATCCAACTTCAAGCGCTATTCCTCGGTCACCAGAGAGCTTCGTGGGCCACCAAGCGGTGCGTTGGGATGCGCGACTGGAGATGACTATGACCAGCCTCGGCCTGCGAGTGCCTGTAGTGGTGTTTCCTTTAAATTTCCATTCGACAATGGATATGGGGAATGGGTATTTCTGTGTCACATTCAGCAGCCCGCTATCTCCCACCATGAAGCTTGGCGTCAATACAAAATCACGAATCATCCAAAGAGCTCACCAGTTTGCACTCGGGATTCTCAACTATTCACTTATTAGTGATGGATCATGCGAGGTGCTGCAGATCGCAGTCAAGTCGGCCGGCTTCATCCTAAGCAGAACCACGTATTCACTCCCCTTCCCGACCAGGCTATGCGGCGTTGTTCTTGGTGCCGTTTCTCGCCCGAAACATATATTTGGGCAGTGGAGGATGGGGATGCAGGCAGGCTTGGTCAAGGTTAATTTTCCTACTCGGAAAATACGGACTCACTCAAAGTTTTACATGGATCGTAAGTACCTAGAGACTGACTACTTGTAGCAGTAGCTCTACGGCAACAGTAATAACACTGATTATAAGTAGTTGGATGTACCTTGCAATGCGAGTCAGAGGGCGCAGTCTATATATTTCCTGTTTCCCGCACCTTAGAGACACTATTTATCATGATTCATTTTCAGTTGGCTTTGCCCTCAGCTGACCATTGAACCGTGAGACGTTCACTATGTTGAATACGTTGGAGAGACAGATGTTAATGATGTCCCGAGGACATGCGAAGATCCGCGCAAGACAATAATTTACAGTTATATGCAAAAATGCCTGCAAAGCCGACACCATCCGCCCGCCCTTGTTCTCGCTCACAGCATCGCAACCTGTGGACCTCCAATAGTGGACATGTCCAGTAACGCTCACACACCGCCGCCACTACGGTGGACTCCAGGAGGACCTTGTGGGTATGGACTGGCGAATACTAGCCCCGGGGACTCCTGTCATACCCCGACCCTGGCGGGGAACTCTGAGGAATAACCAGTTGCTGCAGGCGCACCGCCTGCGTGCATGTACGGCACATGCCCTCGTCCTGTAATTCCATCATGCGCAGTTGGAGAGTGCGGTTGCTAATGTGGTGGAGACGTATAGCCATACGTGGGTACTTCCGACCACTGACGTTGCCGTTGCCGTTGCCATCCGATACAGCGAAAGATGCACTACCAAATAAAGTCGTCGGCCAATGATGCAGGGGCTCGGTAGTATGGTTGCGACGGGTATTGGTTTGTGAGGAGTTCGGGCTCGTGTGGGGCGCATGCTGGGAGGGCAGCGATTGACGGCTTGTTGATGTGCTGGCTGTTGCTGAGTCTGAGTGTATGGGTGTTGTGGTTATTGGTTCAATTGAGGAGGCTCTGGGAGTGGGAATGAAGAAAAGGCGCGACAACAATAGTTGACGATAGCTATTATCATGATTAGTAGGTGGGCGCAAAGGGCGACGTACAACATAATCCACGAGAAATATTCCTATTCATTCGCCACCAATTCTTGTAGCCCCGATCCACAACGTCACCGTTTTTGAAGGCGAATTCGCCAGGTTTCGTTGAGTCACGGACGGTGCTGGTGTGATGGGATGTGAGCGATGCTGTCAAAGAGGCAGCCTTGGTTGAAACGCCACCACCACAGAGTATCCCTTTGGATCTTCGACTGGTTGATGTATGTGCGGGAGGATTTGCATGGCGTAAGAAAAAAGGCCATGGGCGCATGAACCCAGCGCAGAGTACAGTAGAGGTGCAGTAGCAACTGCGAGAAATCACACGAAAAATCTGTGGTCAAAGGGATGAAAATACGTTATATCACGAACGAAAGTGTCGACGGAAGGTCGAAACTCACTGTGTTCACGCGTGCATGGCAAACAAATGTTCGGAGTACCACAGATGTACCGAGGTGCACATGAAAGATTGTATTATTGCATTACTTGAGCGCGAGAATAGAAAAAAACTGTCATAATGTAACATTAGCACTGAAATATATCAAGATACACTCACACGAGAAACCCGAGAGGAGTTGAACAGCGCGAAATATCAAATCCAGTGGTGAAAGACTATGGGACTGAATATCCAGAGCGCCCGAGCCAGTAGGTTAGGTTTCAAAAATCCTCGTACACCTATAGTTAGACCACCCGAGTTGCAGCTCACGTTCAGCAGAATCAGCACGTACTTACTAGTAAGACAACCATCACGGTTAATGGGAAATTGTGTGCTACAGTAAATTTGAACAGGTCATGTAATGTCACGTGACCTGTCGGGGGCGGTTGAGCTGGGACAGCTTTCACAGAGGCATTGTCCAGCTCAGCCTCTGCGGCACTGCAGTGACTGCAGACTCAGTGCAGAGTGCAGATAAAATTCTCATATCCGGAGAGTATGATTTGTGTAAAATCCTATTCTCCAGATATGGGAAATTTGTCTTTCTCTTGAGAATGTTCTATTTATTGCTGTCAAGTACAGCCTAGAGGGCGCTTTCGCATCAGGCCCATGCCATCTTCACAGCACAACGCTGCATTGTACTATCACCCAAGACCCTTTGAGTTGAGGTGAATGTTTCGACTATGTTGTAGCCTGCATGGATCGTGGCACTGACATGTTGGGTTGACCATCAGCGGATTGTGACGGGTTGTGCTGGCATCATCTCAATACAATCTTTCGCCTGAGGTAAGTGAGGATTGCGAATGTTGAAGTCTCGACTCAATCATACATAACTAGTTCGACGCAGGAGCCCCTTCAAGTTGCAACGCTACCCCATCGTGCACACTGACGCATCAGCAGATCGCCTTTTGATGTCCACGCAGGTGAGTCTTGTTCTATGCTGCTTGATTTTGTCGCAGAAAAATTTAATGAGGTTCATACTAGTATGGACCTTTCATGAGCCAGGGGGAAAGCAACTTTGAAGTATTTGAAAAATATGTGATGAACGAGATCCCAATCCGCCTCATACGCCTATCAGACATGTCTTTGGTCGGGCGTGACTACGTGAGGGAACATTTCAGGAACTCTGTCCCTAATGATGGGTCCTCCTATGATTCCTATGATTCCTACTGTGCATCCGATCATGTCAAATACGCTATTCTGTCTCACCGATGGCTGAGTCAGGGAGAGCCTACCTACAAAGAGATGGAGGCAAGAACAGCATCAGGTCCGGGATACGAGAAGCTACAGAATTTTTGTGAGAAAGCCAAGGAGTACGATGTGGAATTTGCATGGTCAGATACCTGCTGCATTGACAAGAGCAGCAGTACCGAGCTCGACGAGTCCATTCGCTCCATGTTTCGGTGGTACAACAACTCCTCTATTTGCATCATCCATCTGGCCCAAAGCAAGACGATCGGAGACATAATGGGCGATGAATGGACGACAAGGGGCTGGACGTTGCAAGAACTTCTTGCGCCCCACAAGATCAAATTCTTCAACGAGGACTGGATGCCCATGACGAATGAGGGAAATGATAAGAGTATCGAGATGTCCGACATAATGAAGACTTTGGAGAGAGCCACCGGCATTGATCATCATCACCTACGCGAGTCTTTCCCGGGTCCGCATCTCGTGGATATCCGCATGTCGTGGGCAGCTAGACGCAAAACCACCAGGGTTGAAGACGTTGCCTATTCCCTGATGGGTATTTTCGACGTCAGTCTGCAGATCGCGTATGGAGAAGGAGGAGAGCGTGCATTCTGCAGGCTGATCGAGGCCATCATGCAGTCTGGTGACCCCTCTGTCCTCAACTGGGCAGGCTCGCCTTCATATCATCGAACTTCTCTCGCTATTCCTCGATCACCACATAACTTTGTAGGCCGTCGAGCGTTCAGGCAATTTAGTGATATACAATTGGAGATGACTATAACCAGTCGGGGCTTACGAGTGCCTTTAGTAATGTTTCCTCTAAATTACCTTTCGACAAGGGAAACGGAGGACGGGTATTTCTGTATCATATTCGACTGCCCGCTGTGTCCGTCCATGGAGCTTGTCATCAATACAAAGTCAGGGCTCACTCAGTGGGGCTCGAATGACCAGTTTGCGCTCGGGATTCTCACCTATTCACTTATCAATGATGGATCACGCGAAGCAATAGGGATCCTACCCTTGTCAGTTGGCTTCTTCCTATCCAGAGCCAGATATCCTTTATTCCCGGCGATCCCATCAACCGACCCTAACCCATTCACCTCGAGATCAGTTGGTATTGGCACCGGTGACACCATCACTTCCTCGAAATATGCATTTTCGCCGTGGACGGCCGCGAAGACGTCTGATGTGGGCTTGGTCGAACTTAATTTTCCGAACGCGACGAGTTCCTCGATGTTTTACATGGATCGCAAGTACCTAGAGATCGTTTACTTGTAGCAGTAGCTCTACGACAGCGAACATGAATAGTGCTGAGTAGTTGTAAGCCTGACCAATAGACTCTGCTGTAGATGGACAATATACTTATTCTCCGTCCCCCGCAGTGCACCCTTAGGAGAGTCAAGACAAAACTCGCCCATTTCCACGGTTAACCCTTCGGCTGATTTGAGCTGTGAGATGTTCGCCATAACGATGTTGAATACGCTGAGAGTTTGAGACCCGGAAAGTGTCAAGGATATGCGATGCCAGTGATCTGCTCATGATCAGCTCCAGATGAAAACGTAGGTTAAGCATAAGGCCGCTGTTGCATTTCACACGAGACAGATGGTCGTACAACAGAGTGTATGACGGACGGTCTCAGATGAATGTGTTGTGAGTCAAAACATAGAAGGAATTTTTGCAGATAAACTGCAGCTGGCGCTGATCCTGCCATCTGGAAAGGACTGTCTGGACGTAGTCTCCACTAGGCAGACCCTTATAGACGAAGGAAGATAGTCGTTCCTTCTAATAGTCTGGATGTTGGAATATTCAAGCGAACATACTCGTGTCTGCCGCACGTAGTACACGTGGTAGGTAACTTACTAGTATATACCTAGTTAGCTGCAGTAGCCTCCTTTGTGTACGGAATTTGTATCGACTGTCGACAGGAATCTATCGTCTCGTATTTCTCACACTAGACGTAGCACCAACGAAGACAGTGCCCCAATAGAAGAGGATCCCAAAAGCCGTAGTCACTGCAGATATTGATGAACGCTAGATACGGTTGAGTGCGGCACTGCCGCCAACTTGTACGGCATTACAAATTGTTTGACCAACATCTGCCACACCCTAGTTTGTAACTTATGTATACCACGCCGCGGACGTCGTATCGTCTATTCCACTGCTTTCCTTCCATAACGCTACATTCAAATTTCCACCGGAATGAAATCGACGCAATGCACAGGGCAGCAGGACAAAAGGAGTTTTGCACCTCATCCGATTCAACTCGCTCCAGATATGAGAAGCTTCGAGCTTTTCAATGTCATTCTGTGACTTTCTGTCGAGAAATCTTCTATTTATGCAAGAGTACTAGTCTTGCAAGACAGTCAACTAAAATGTCACTGAGCGCGCTCGTACAAAATCATTGATGCTTCTTAGCAAAAATGTCATGTGAACCGGATCCTCGTGTATCCCAGATCCTCGTGTATCGTAGGTTGATCACAGACCATCTTCACAGCACTGCAGGGCTTCAGGGGATTCAGGTTAAGTGCAAGTGGGACTTTTTGCTTCCACGACGTCGTACGGGATTGAGGAGCTGACATGCTCTTTGGTTGACTATCAATAGGTTGTATGAATCGCACTGGTGTCGCACGTACCTCAATACAACCGTTTAAACTTGGTTTTGTCGCCTGAGGTCAGTGAGGATTTAGTATGCTGAAGTCTCGATAGCGGCTAGTAGTTCGAATCAGGGACCTTTGCAAGGTTACTTCATTGTGCACACGACGTATTGGTATATCATCTCTTGACGTCCACGAAGGTGAGTTCTAGGTCTATGCTACTGTCTCACAAATTCAATGAAGTTCATGGCTAGAAGTGATCTATCATGGACCGGAAGGAAAGAGACCTCGAAGCATTTGAGCAACATGTCATGAACGACATCCCAATCCACCTCATACGCCTATCAGACATGACATTAGTTGGGCGTCATAATGTGAGGGAGCACTTCCGTGGCTCTGTTCCTGAAGAGAGGTCCTATTTTCCCTTCCATCATGTCAAATAACGCCATTCTGTCTCACCGATGGATGCGTAAGGGGGAACCTACCTACAAAGAGATGGAGGCAAGAACAGCATCAGGTCCCGGATGTGAGAAGCTGAAGAAGTTTTGCGAAAAGGCCAGGGAGTACGATGTGGAATTTGCTTGGTCAGATACCTGCTGCATCGATAAGAGCAGCAGTACCGAGCTCGACGAGTCCATTCGCTCCATGTTTTGGTGGTACAACAACTCGGCTATTTGCATTGTCTATCTGGCGCAAAGCAAGACCATTGAAGATATAATGGATAATGAATGGACGACAAGGGGTTGGACGTTGCAAGAACTCCTTGCGCCTGAAAAGATCAAATTCTTTAACGCTGACTGGATACCCATGACGAAGGAGAGAAATGACAAGAGTTCCCCCGAGACCGATGTAATGATGACTCTGGAGAGAGCCACCGGCATTCCTCATTGTGAACTATTTCATTTTACCCCAAGTCCGCACGAGGTGGACACCCGGATGACGTGGGCAGCTAGACGCAAAACGACAAGGGTTGAAGATATAGCCTATTCCCTGATGGGCATTTTCGATGTCAGCCTGCAAATCGCATACGGAGAAGGAGGAGACCGTGCATTCTGCAGATTGATCGAGGTCATCATGCATGCTGGTGACCCTTCAGTTCTCAACTGGAGTGGCGAGGTTGCAAATCATCCAACTTCATCTGCTATTCCTCGGTCGCCACAGAGCTACGTGGGCCACCGAGCGGTGCATTGGGATGCGCGACTGGAGATGACTATGACCAGCCTTGGCTTACGAGTGCCGGTAGTGATGTTTCCTTTAAATTTCCATTCGACGGTGGATATGGGGAACGGGTATTTCTGGGTCACATTCGGCAGCCCACTGTGTCCCACCATGAAACTTGGTATAACCGCAAAATCATGCGTCGTTGAAAGCGCTCACCAGTTTGTACTCGGGATCGTCAACTATTCACTTATTAGTGATGGATCACGAGAGGTACTAAGGATCAGAGCCAAGTCAGCCGGCTTCATCCTATCCCGAGTTACATATTCGCTCTCCCAGGACATGCCCAGCGACGTTGTACTTGGCGTTGTCTCTCCCCCAAAACATGTATTTGAGCCGTGGAGGATGGAGATACGGACAGGGTTGGTCGAGGTTGATTTTCCGAACATACCGAGTCGGAGTTTCCCAACGTTTTATATGGATCGCAAGTATTTAGAGACTGTATACTTGTAATGACAGTGACTCTACGATAGCGAACTAGTGACCAGTACTAGGTAGTTGTACACCTACGAATAAGACCGGGCCCCCGGCATCTGCTTGCGATAGTCTCTGCTGTTGCCACAAGATCAAATTCTCCAACGAGGACTGGAAGCCCATGACGAATGAGAGAAATGACAAGAATGCCGATGAGACGGACGTAGTGATGGTGACTCTGTGGAAAGCCACTGGCATTCCTCTTGAGGAGCTATTCCATTTTACGCCAGGTCCGCGCTCAGTGGATACCTGCATGACATGGGCAGCTAGACGCAAAACAACGAGGGTCGAAGACGTGGCTTATTTCGTCATAGGAATTTTCAACGTCAGCCTGCAGATCGCGCACGGAGAAGGAGGAGAGAGCGCATTCTGCAGGTTGATCGAAGCCATCATGCGAACGGGTGACCCCTCTGTCCTCAACTGCAATGGCGAGGTTGCGCATCATCCAACTTCACAGGTTATTCCTCTATCACCGCGGAGCTTCGTGGGCCATCGAGATTTGGACTTTGAGGACGTTAGATTGGAGATGACCATGACCAGTCTCGGTTTGTGGGTACCTTTAGTGATGCTCCCTCTAAATGTCAGTTCGGAAATTGATTTGGGGAACGGGTTTTCAGTCAGTATGACATTCGGCATCCCGCTGTGTCCAAGCATGAAGCTCAATGTCATTTACAATAAATTAGCTCACGACTTCACAGGAATAGACCAGTTCGCACTCGGGATTTTTAACTATTCGCTTATAAATGATCGATCACGCGAGGTGCTACGGATCCGAGGCAAGTCGGTCGGCTTCATCCTGTGCAGATCCTCAGGTTATCAGTCCCTCCGATTCTCTGCCGCTGACAAGCCAAGCGACGTTGTGCGTGGTACCACCCGTCTTCCGAAACATTAATACGGACCGTGGAGGATTGGAATGCGGACGGGCTTGGTCGACGTTGATTTTCCGAACATGCGAAGTTCGGAACTGTTTTGCATGGATTGTAAGCACCTGGAGACTGTTTACTTGTAGAGTGATTCTACGCGAACATGAATAATACTAAGCAGTTGTAACCTAACCTACGAATAAGGCCTAGCGGCTGGTTCCGATAGGCTCTGCTGTATATGGACCGTCACAACGCCGTTCCTTTGCCTCTTGTAATTGGAGACATGATCTCTGTTCAGTCGGATCTGATTAACACCTCAGCCCAGCGTCAGAGATTCATTATGTTGAATACGTGGTGTATGTGAAAGACGCGAGCTACATAAGATGCTCCCACAAAGTCACATTGAACTTGGTTAAAGGGCATGCGATCGTCCATGATCAGTTCCTACATGTCGCCTCGAATTTACTCCTCTGCGAGCGTCCAAATCATACGCATGAAACAATAATTTTATAGACACCTACAGAACTACTTACAAAACCAAACACCATAGATCCTTCCATCCATCCCTTGCTCTCGCTCATGATGTCGTAACCTGCGGACCTCCAATAGACATGTCCAAAAACTGATTTTGTAACGCATGCACATTACCACCACCACCACCACCTTGGGCTCCAGGACCTTGTGTGTATGGAGGTCCCGACGCGTACTCACCCTGGGGACTCGTACCATACCCCAGCCCAGGCGGTGAACTCTGAGCGTAAACCGCTACTGCTGCAGGCGGCGGGCCATAGCCACCACCTGCCGGTGGCACATACCCGTGCGGCTCATGCCCTGGTCCTGGCCCAACGTATTCCCCCTGTGCAGTGGGAGAGTGCGGTTGCGGTTGCTGGTGCTGATGCGTTGGAGAAGTATACCCATACGAGGCTTGGGCACCTCTGCCCACTGATGTAACAGTTGCCGACCGACGCAGCGAAGGAGCACCGCCAGCTGAAGCCGGCGACGACGCAGGCGGCGGGCCGTAGCCACCGCCTGCCGGTGGCGCATACCCATGTGCCTCAGGTCCTGGTCCTGCCCCAACGTATCCCCCCTGTGCAGTGGGAGAGTGCGGTTGCGGTTGCTGATGCGTTGGGGAAGTATACCCATACGAGGCTAGGGCACCTCCGCCCACTGATGCAACAGTTGCTGACCGACGCAGCGAAGTCGCACCGCCAGCTGAAGCCGGCGGCGACATCTGCGGGTCTTGGTAGTATGGCTGCGGTTGCGATGGGTATTGGCTTTGTGGGGGGTTGGGGTTGGGGCTCGTGTAGGGCGGCGATTGCTCTATAGTTTCTTGATGTGCTGGTTGTTGCTGAGCCTGAGCCTGAGCCTGAGCCTGAGCCTGAGCCTGAGCCTGAGCTTGAGCCTGAGCCTGAGCCTGAGCTTGAGCCTGAGCTTGAGCTTGAGCCTGAGCCTGAGCCTGCGCCTGAACCTGAGCGTGATATGGGTCTTGTGATGGCTGGTTCGATTGAGGGGTTTGCTCTAGTGGTGAAGACGCGTCCTTCACACCCGGCACTGAAATAAAGTATACCGCTCCAGCCGGGTCGTTCCCACCTTGCGCATAGTATTGCGCCCACGCCTGGGCGTTCGGATCTGGGTATGTTGCATTCGGATCGAAAACGTAGGGAGGACCAGCGCTTTGGGGTTGTTGCTGAGCTTGCGTCT
>KV448232.1:9533-66995 GCA_001658105.1 Rhizopogon vinicolor AM-OR11-026 | reverse complement strand
GAGTCACACTGCATCATTTCCAGTTTACATAGCTATTCTCCGAGTATAAGTATTAGGAGATAATGTATTAGTTAGGATGTCGAAATAGTTGATTGTCCATCGCTGTACTACACTTTAGGAGATCAAATCAGATCCTATTATCTTCCACTAGTCGAGAGCACTGCTCTGACATTATATTGATCCATTGTAGAGATATCTTTTACACTTCTGGAATTTCCCCGAACACTTCCGGAAAACATAAAAGCTTCTCGGAAGTTATATTGTAGTCCATCCAACGCCCTCGGAACCCCTATCCAGTACCTCATACCTCATAATCCCTTTAAGGTTTCCCACCCGCCCTCGCAGCTCACCTCGGCTCTTTCTTGCACAGGTCAGGACCACTATCGGGGCCGGGTGCCTTAGGGCTCCGCCCAAAACTATCAGCCATTGCATTCAATGCAAACATTCTCTCACTCGATGTTCCGCGCGAGAGTGCCACTCTAAGTCCGTAAACCCTTCGAATTTTGTACCCCTCTGCCCTGTTGTTAACAGTGTAAAATATCCGATGGGCTACACCAATTCGTTATGGCAAAGTCCAACCTCAAACAACAGTTACTCGATAAACAAAAAAATCTAACCCGGGTATTAGTAGTAAAAAGGATCAAAAAAATTTCCAGACGGTATACACGAAAAACATATCGTATATTGCATCACAAGGTGCAAGCCAACCCGTGACGTGCAATAATTAGTTGTCCAAAAAATCGCAAGCGCTAAGAAAAGGACTAGCGCCACCACGAGACCACCGCAGCTCAACATCCAAAATTGTCCCTTTTCCCTTTTCCTTTCACCAGTTCATGCTGCTTTCCTGCAGGATGGGAGCGGAAATAGCTCCAGGATTGAGGATACGACGTTCCCTCATGACAGGAGTAATACGGCGGTCGTAGGTATCATCATCACGTTGGACACCCTGGTATCCTCGTAGGCTATCTTCAGCGTAGTAATAGCTCCGCCTACGTTGTCCACCAATACTGTCGCGATCGAACTCCCGACCCTCAGGGCGTACGCCTGCGTTATCACCATCGGGGTCAGGGAGAGGACGATGGGCGAGCTCCCGTCGACCCTTGTAGTACCGGTAAGCGACAACAGAAAGTATAATCAACGCAATGGCACCGAGCGCCGTTACGACGCCGATGACCGCGTCTTGTCGAACTTTAGACGAACTGGAACTGCTGTTGGAGCTGCTGCTCCCGCCTGGAGCGGGACCCGAAATAGAAGACAGATCAAGAGTGGGGTCAACACACTCCGCAAGCGTCGCGGGTATACTGCTGTCCTGTCCAGTGTAAAACAAGGACTTTTTATTGGAGATAAGCGAAGCAAGTGTGGCGACCTGGTCAGAGGGGATATACCCTTGCCAGAGGGTACCAAGCTGGGCAACATCTGCAGGACCGGTGTACGATGAAGGTTCATAGACTTGCAGTTCGTAGTTGTATACTTGGGAAGCTGGGTACAATTTCGGTACGCGTGCATATATGCTATACTGGAGTGCACGTACCATCAATGCCAAGAGCTGTCGCGATTACCTCGGGAAAGTACTCGAAGATTTGTCCAGGGGTATCTTGATTTGTAGCAACCCACTCCCAGTTAAGAGACTGATTAAACAGCACGCTGATCACGGTGTCGCTAGTTGGTACATCTTGGATGTTTAGCTGAGGTTGTGGCACGATGACCAGCGGGAGATACGTTGGCAGAGGCGCTGCAGTAGGTTGACTGGTCGGCGGCGCGGATGCAAGCGATAACGTTGTCGTTGGGACGTCGGGATTTGAATTAGTTGGAGTCGCAGCGGATGTGGACGTGGCGGTATTTATCAGCAGAGATGAGACCGTGGACAGGAACTGGTAGTTGGTATTCGAGGTCGTAGGCGCCGAAAGCGTGCTAGTGCCTGTAGCGGTCGTAGTCGTTCTATTTCCGGGGAAGCTGATGACAGTCGGTGAAGTCGATGAAGTGGACGTGCCATTCCGTATACCAGTGGTGACAACGTTAGTGGTGACAGCATTAGTGGTGACTGCGTTAGTGGAAGTCCTGCGATGCGATATGATTGAACGATTTGAAACATCATAGGATCTGAACTTACCCGGTAATTGATGTAGGCGTCGTGGAACCAAAGTCTGACGATGTCTGAGTGATGTGTGTTTCTGCAGAAGTGGTTGAAGTTGTAGGACAACCAACACCGATCCCTAAAAGTCCAGTACACGAGGATATGGTGGGAGAAACGCCTGAGGTATCAGAAGACGTTGGACTGCTTGCTGAGCTGAATGACGAGGACGATGGAAGCAGACATCCGAGACCTAACAATCCAGAACACTGGACAGTCGTCGACGACACTGGAGGACTTGAAGTCACAGGTGCTGGTTGGCTTAAAATGGGAGATGACGGAGGCGGGCAGCCAATTCCCAGTAGGCCGTCGCACTGCGTCGTGGTAAGAGTAGCCGATGTGGTGGTAGGAGCACCAGAAGAAACAGGCGAACTCGAAGGTACTGGTAGGCTTAAAATGGGAGATGACGGAAGCGGGCAGCCAATTCCCAGTCCCAGTAAGCCGTCGCACTGCGCTGTGGTAGAAGTAGCCGATGTGGTGAAAGAAGCACCAGAAGAAACAGGCGAACTCGAAGGTATTGGTAGGCTTAAAATAGGAGATGACGGAAGCGGGCAGCCAATTCCCAGTCCCAGTAAGCCGTCGCACTGCGCTGTGGTAGAAGCAGCCGATGTGGTGAAAGAGGCACCAGAAGAAACAGACGAGCTTGAAAGTGTTGGTAGGCTTGAAGTGGGAGATGACGGGAGCGGGCAGCCAATTCCAAGACCTAGTAAGCCATTGCACTGTGCCGAGGTGGTAGCACCAGAAGAACTCGAAGGTGCTGGCAGGCTTGGAGCAGGAGATGACGGAGGCGGGCAACCAATTCCAAGTCCCAATAAGCCGTTACACTGAGTGCTCGTAGGGGTAGCGGAAGGCATTGGCGAACTCGGCTGGCTTGACGCGGAAGGCGATGACGGGAGAGGACAACCGATCCCAAGTCCTAGTAAGCCGTTGCACTGCGTCGAGGTAGCACCAGAAGTCGTAGGCGAACTCGAAGGTGCTAGCACACTTAGAATAGGAGACGACGGCAGCGGGCAGCCAATTCCAAGTCCCAATAAGCCGTTGCACTGAGTGCTGGTAGCAGAAGAGGTAGAAGTAACGGAAGACATTGGCAAACTCGGCTGGCTTAACGTGGAAGGCGACGACGGGAGAGGACAACCTATCCCAAGACCAAGCAGACCATCGCAAGACGATGTTGGGGAGCTGGATGGTGTGGCCGAGGAAGGCGATGATGATGGCGAGCTAGACGGAGTGATTGTAGGCAGCGGACAACCAATACCTAGTCCCAAGAGCCCGTTGCATTGAGAACTTGTCTGTGATGCGGAGGTTGAAGGGCTGGAGGTCATAGAAGGCGTACTGGATGGTGTGGATGAGGTTCCCGTACTAGGAGAAAGCGAAGGAAGAAAAGACGGGAGACCCTGAGATGAACTTGGTGTGCTCGGGAGACTGAGGCCAGTTCCACTTCCACCCAATAGACTGCCTAAGGCACGCATTAGAAGATGACACCAAGGTATTGGAAAACACGTACCGAGATCACCTAGAAGATCAGGAGCTCTTTTCTTCAACTCCAAAGATCGCCGTGCATGAGAAAGAGCGGAAGAGGAATGTCGTGCATGGACGGGTGAAACGAAAAGGGAGGAGAAGACAGTTGCGAGTAGAAAATAGACAAAGGAATACATAGGGTGATGATAGAATATTTGCTGAATAGCGAGGACAGCGCGACGATGAAGGGCCCGCTAAGGAGGGATATAGAACGAGTGTGCGTTTCTGCTCTCAAGAGAGCAAAAGTTAGATAGTACTGATGGTTGTAAATATTCTAGTCGATTTCTGGCGTCACGACGGAGAAGCAAGACGTCGCCAGCAGGGTCGCAGACTCGCAGCAGGAGAGAAAATTTGCAAGACCGGACAGGAAGAAACAACTTGAGTTGACTCTGATTCATCACACGGTAACTCAACAAATGATCTCGCTTCACATGTAACTACGCAACATCACACAGCATATCAGAGGGAATATCTTGAATTGCAATAGGCATACAGGACGAAATAGTAGAAAATGCAAAAAGTCAAGACCATGCTTAGATGAATCCGATCTACAGACCCAAGTATAATTAATGACATTGTCGACGGCACGTTCACAGTGAATTACCTTGTTTGCAACGTCCAATGCATCATGGTCAGATGTAAGCCGAACGTATGCCTTCTTCTTTCCATCAGGTCTGCAGGTGATCAAGTCAATATCACATTCGCGTGTTCATCGAGCGGAATACGAACCGGATCAGTGTGTTAACTTTCGCAGCCTGAACATCGTAAAGTTTCTTTACAGCGTCCTTGATTTGGCGCTTATTCGACTTTATGTCAACAATGAAAACAAGCGTGTTGTGCTCCTCAATCTTTTTCATCGCTGACTCCGTGTTAAGTGGTCTGTCATCACCACCGTGAGCAATTTGGCTCCTGTTGAATCACATAAACGCACGAGACGATGGTACGGAACTGGTCCATTCTTGGTGCATGAGGAATAGATTTGCGAGGGTACTTGGGACTCCTCCGTAGGCGAAGGGTCTTGGGGCGGTGGAATGTCACGGAGTAGCGCTGCTTGCGTGATGAATGCGAATGCACGCCCTGTAGCGCGGCTTTTTTGGCGGCCTTGGCCTTGACATTGGCTTTAGTAGGGGCCATCTTTGTCGACGATGTTGCAGGCGGGGGGGCGATATGATTATCGACGTACTTGGAAGAAGGGTCCAACCGAGCTACTATACAGTTACATCGGAAAGTGCCGAAGACTGAGTCACGAGCGTGACATAATCATGTGATGTGACGAACCCTTGTGGCACGCGTCACTCACGCGTTTCACTGTCAACCAGGTCCAGCAGTAACTTATCTGGTCTTGTTAGCCCCTGCCAGCTTGTGCACTCCCCACAGCACACGCAAGGCGGACGCACACGACTAACTACAAGCCACCATGTATATCAAGACCCTGACCATCCAGGGATTCAAGTCCTGTCAGCTTGTTCATCTTCATTCCGGTCATATCTCACTCGTTCTCCTAGACCGTGACCAAACGCAAATAGAGCCTTTCTCTTCCCGTCATAATGTCGTTGTGGGACGAAATGGCTCGGGGAAGAGTAACTTCTTTGCAGGTGCTTGTCCACCCCTGAACTCTACCTTCCCAATCTTACTCCTGCATGTCTAGCCATCCGCTTTGTGTTGTCCGACGCATATACTTCTATGTCCAGAGAGGAGCGACAAGCTCTCCTTCACGAAGGTGTTTCCGTCACGACTACGCTATCTGCATACGGTGCGTTTCTAGTTATCATCCCTATACCCTCCCATTCTCATACTTGCAATCAGTTGAGATTGTCTTTGACAACTCTGATAATCGCTTCCCGACCGGTCGCGAAGATGTCATATTGAGACGCACCATCGGTCTCAAGAAGGATGAATATAGTCTCGACAAGAAGAGCGCCAGCAAAGCCGACGTCATGAATCTCCTTGAAAGTGCTGGCTTCTCAAAGTCAAACCCATATTACATCGTTCCACAAGGACGAGTACGTACCACTCAACTCACTCATTTGTCCTTTCTTAACAGAATCCTTCAGATAACCGCCCTTACCAATGCTAAAGACCACGAACGCCTCGCCCTTTTGAAGGAAGTTGCTGGCACCAAAGTCTACGAGCAGCGCCGTGCCGAGTCTCTTCGCATTATGGCTGACACAGACGCTAAGCGCACAAAGATAAATGAACTCATTGACTACATCGAGTCCCGTCTCACGGAGCTAGAGGAAGAGAAGGAAGAGTTGCGCGAGTTTCAGGACAAGGATAAGGAGCGCAGGTGTCTTGAGTATGCATTGTATCAGAGGGAGTTGGAGGAGGTTGGGGAGGCTCTGGAAGAGATCGACGAAGAGAGGAGAGGAGAGGTGCATGGCGCCAATATGAGAAGAGAGCAGTATGATACCAGGGAGAAGGAGATACAGGTCCGTCCCTTTCACCACACATTCTCTCGTTTATTGACATATCCACAGCGCTTAGAGAAACAAATCTCTCAAGCAAAACACTCCCTGCAATCACTCCAGATATCACGGAAAGATGCACAATCCGAGCTCACTGAATTCATTCGTGCTCGTACAGAACTCGAGTGTATTGTCGCCGATATCCGTGCGGCAGGCCAGCGCGACGATGGCGCGCTCAAGCAAGAACTTGCATCCGTGCAGCAAGCCACGCGGGGTAAGGAGCGCGAACTTCGCAATTTGATTCCACTATGGGAGCAAGCCCGCGCAAAAGAAAGTGCAGAAAAGCGCAAGATGGAGGAGGCTCGTACTCAGCTTAATGCGCTCTTTGCTAAGCAAGGCCGCGTCAACCGCTTCCGGTCGAAGGCGGAGCGCGACGCGTACCTGAAGCAGGAGATTGCTAGCATGGAGGCATATCAACGGACTCGCTCTGCGGCGCTCGAATCTACTCGGAAGGATGTGGCACAAGCAAAGCAGAATGTTTCTGAAACGGAACGCAGGGTCGAGAACATTCAGGGGAGCTTGGAGGATGGGAGAACGCGGGTGAAAGACATTGGGGAGCAGCTTGCAGCACTGAAAGAGCAGCATAACGAACTTACTGAGCGCAGGAAGGACTTGTGGCGCGAGGACACTAAGTTGGATGGGTTGCTTGCGCATGCTGGTGAAGAACTGCGGTCCGCTGAGCGTAATCTTGCGGGTATGATGGACAAAGTGAGTGTATTCTGCCCAAGGATCATACATTTTCCCTCATCGTTGTAGGACACTGGCTCTGGTCTCCGCGCTGTTGACAGAATTGCAGAGCGACATAACCTGGAGGGTGTATATGGGCCACTGTACCGTCTCTTCGAGATACCGGACTCGACGTTTAGCACTTCTATCGAGCTTACTGCTGGAAACAGGTGCACTACTCCCTTCATATTTGCGTGTACTTATACTCACACCTCACAGTCTCTTCCACGTCGTCGTCGATACCGATGCTACAGCACAGAAGGTCCTCGACATCATGCTACGAGAGAAAACTGGTCGTGTAACTTTCATGCCTCTCAACCGCCTAAAACCAAAGCAGCCCTCTATTCCTCCAAATCAAGATGCTCTTCCTCTCCTCGAGAAGCTCTCGTATGATTCTGCACATGCAAAGGCGTTTCAACAGGTGTTCGGCAAGACGTGGGTGTGCCGTGATCTCACCGTTGCTGCTGCATATGTCAAGAGCCATGGCGTCAACACCATCACCCTCGATGGTGATAAGGTTGATCGTAAGGGCGCTCTTACAGGTGGTTACCACGACGTGCGCCGTTCGCGCATCGAGGCCATCAAGAATGTAGCGACGTGGCGCACCAAGTTCGACACGGACGACAAGCGTGCCAAAGAAGTTAAAACTGCCATTACCACGCTTGAACAAGAGATCACGAAAGTGACAGGGAAGATTCAGGTACTTAGCGTCCAACAGGCACAGGCCAGGGAAGCACGCGAGGCACTCCTTTCAGACTCAATATCGCTTTCGAAGGAGCGCGAGAGAATGAGCGAGCGCATTGTGACTCTGGAAAATGAAGCAGAAGAACTAGAGACCGAACTCAGTGGCATCTCACAAAGGCTGCAGGGATACCACACTGAGCTTGCGAGCCCTCTCACACAGGCCCTGACGAATGATGAAGCCAATCTAATTGAAACGCTTGGTCAGGAATTGGATCAAAGGCGCAAGCTAGTGCTTGAACTGAGCAAATCGAGAGCCGAAGTAAGTACTAGTAGGATGCATCCTGAAAGAACTAATATTATACATAGCTTGATAGCCGCAAAAACCTCCTCGAAATTGAACTCAATGAAAGCCTCCGACGGAAGGAGAAAGAGCTGCAGGTGACATTGGAGTCATTGGGTGACTCAGAGAATGGAGAAGTGTCATCTACTAATAATCTGGATGCCCGACTGCGTGAACTGAAGTCCCTCGATGCTTCTACAGCCACGTCGACAAAGCGTGCCCAAGGTTCGCGCCTAATCAGTTTCTTTTTGTCCACATCTAACCGAAATTACTCCTACAGAAGCAGAAAAGGATTTCGATAAATTAACTACTGACCTGCAGGAGCTTCGATCCAATTTGGAAAAGGCACAGAATCAACAATCGGAAGATAGTCGCAATGTCACAAAACTGCAGAAGAATACCGAGCGATACCTGGCCAAGAAACAGATGCTTGTCGGTCGCAAGGAGGAGTGCAACCGCAACATACGAGACTTAGGTGTTCTCCCCGAGGAAGCTTTTGAGAAGTATACGAACGAAAAGCTTGATCGAGTACGCTTTTATCGGTTGCTGTCTCCAAGCTTTGTGCTAACAACCACAAACACTTAGCTGGTGAAGAAATTGCACACTGTTAACGAAGGGTTGAAAAAGTTCGCGCATGTCAACAAAAAAGCATTCGAACAGTATAATTCCTTCACAAAACAGCGAGATCAACTCTTGCAGCGCAGGGAAGATCTAGACAAGTCAGCCGCATCAATCGAGGAGCTGGTACAAGTCCTGGACCAGCGCAAGGACGAAGCTATTGAGCGGACATTCAAACAAGTCGCCAGTAACTTTGAAGAGGTCTTCGACAAATTGGTTCCTGCCGGTCGTGGGCGTTTAATCATCCAACGTCGTATAGACCAGGTAACATATCCTCATTAGGCGTGTAATAACTTTGCTAAACTCGCTGCAGGATGAAGACGACGCCATGGACGAAGGAGATGATACACAGCAAGGTAGCATCGAAAACTACACTGGCATATCGATAAAGGTATATACATCGCCATGCGATCGCTCTGCTGTTTTCCTCATTGTATGACAGGTGTCCTTCAACTCCAAGGTCGACGAGGGCCTCCGAATACAGCAGTTGTCAGGAGGTCAAAAATCGCTTGTCGCACTTGCGACAGGTAACTTCATTACTATCAAAGAGAGGAAGCAATGTTTTTGACTTCATTTTCTCCAGTTTTTGCCATTCAGAAATGTGACCCAGCTCCTTTCTACTTATTCGATGAGGTGCAGTGATATGATTTTAAGGAGATATACTGTTGGATGATGTTACTCTGCGTAGATCGACGCGAACCTGGACGCACAGTATCGGACTGCTGTCGCAAGTAGGTCTAATGTGCCACACTACAAACCAAGGCTAATCTCTGTCCAGATATGATCAAATCTCTCTCGCATTCAGCTCAGTTCATTACGACTACATTCAGGCCTGAAATGTTAGTTACTGCGGACAAGTTCTACGGTGTGCTCTTCAACAACCAGAAGGTCAGCTCCATCAGGAGCATCAAACGAGAGGAAGCCATGGAATTTGTCGATCAGGTCCGTCTTTAAATATATGCTTGTTGAACCTAGATTATAACCGGTATCGTTTCCAGGAGGCCCAGGCTCAATAGTGATATGATCCAGCTTCCACAGTTATCGACACTCCAGCTTAGCTACCGCGGTAGAGCCAAGTGAGTTTCTACCATACATTGTCCAATATTCCTTTTTCTTCTCGTGTTTGTCGCTATCGCTATTGTCATGAATGTAATATTCAGAGAATGTGCACTTGATCTCTAACCGATGGGATCCCATTGGAATGCAACTAGGAGTTGATTGTCTTGCGCAATGAGTTAATGACACACAGTTTCTGGCCATTTTTCATACATACATACTACTTCCATGGATCAAACAATACCTTACCGCATTTCCCCTTGTCAAAATCATCATATATCTGCGCCGCATCATCGAAGCCCACTATTTTCTCCACCAAACTCGTTTCCCCACCCACCGATCCCAGTACGTCTTGCCTTTTCAGGAGCAGCTCCAGCGCCATTGGGAACATCGCACGCACTGGACACCGACCGAAGTCAAGTGATACATTCTTGTTATAAAGTTCGACTCCTTTGTATGGCACGGCATGATCGCTGTGAACGCCGACAGAGTTGATACAGCCAAATGGTCGTACAAGATCGTAAGCCAGTCGAAGCGCACTGGTATTGCCAACAACCTTCAAGCAATGATCAGAGCCGAGGCCCACAGGCAGATTGGATCGAGCTCACTTCAAGGACGGCGTTGCAGCCTAGTCCATTGGTCAAAGATGCGACAACTTCTTTGCCATTGTTGATATCTGCGACCTGAAATTCACCGGATGGTTGGTTTCCACAGATGATAGCGTAGATTGATGCCATTTTTGCTCTCCTGGTCTCATTCGGGTCAATGGCTATCACATTGAACCTCGACTTTCGGCTAACGAGCATGTCAAGGAGAGCGATACATGCGCACTATAAGGAGCACAGCAAATATATCAAAACATATAACGATGGAGATATGTAGTGGACTCACCACTCCCACAGGGCCTAGTCCTATCACCGCCATGGTCAATAATTGGTCTTCTTCCAAGAACGGTAAAAATGAGACATCTCCCACTTGCGACAGACTGGAGCCCAGTGGGTAAGGTTGTCCGGTTGTAAATGGTTGAATCTTTGCATGGCTGAGTGCCTGGAATGCGGCAAATACTCCGGTTGGAAGAATGTCACACAACAACAACAAAGAGGAATCAGCAAGCGAGGACCCGTCAGGAATATCCTGCAGACTGTATAAGGTACCTCCAGCCCTGCAAACCCGGACATATTGCGCTTGTCCCCCTGGTGTGGCTGGAGTGCCAAACAGACGGGATTCAACACAACGGCACGTGAATCCAACTCGGCAAAAACTATGAGAATAATATTGGTTAGAGGGTAGAGGGAGCGAATGAAAGTGACCGCGCACTGGCACTCCCCACAAGAAACGGTGAACGGAGAGACGACTTTATCGCCGACACGAAGCTTGGAGTACAAGTGTGGTCGACCGCTAGAGCTGGAATGAAAGCTCATGCCGAGGGCAACAACTTCGCCGACGAACTCATGGCCCATGATGCAACTGGAGCATCTTAAGTGAACTTAGTTAAAGACACTGGTGGTTCATTTACGGTTCTGTGGCCCTCCCTGTTCCACGGTACACATGTAGGTCGCTACCGCATAGCCCGGAAAGCTACGTCGCAGCGAGGGATGTCAAGAGACATCATGCGAAATATGAACATGTGCAGACCTGAATCTTTACTATCGCATCGTCTGGGTGTTCAATTCTTAGAACAAAAACGCAAGTGAGTGCGATGTGGTACTAAGTAATGGACGATAAGCGAAGGATCGACATACTCAGGGATGGCGACAGTTTCGACACGAATATCATAAGAGGGTGGGTACCAACGCACAGCACGCTGTGAACTGCTGTCTACCGTAGGAGGCATGGAAGGGAAAGGAATGGGTATGGATTACGCGTTCGTGCGACTTAAAACCGAGGTAGTAGTGGTATTTCAATAGGGAGAATGGCCTGGGCCTGCAAATGGTCACGTTCAAATCACCCATCATAATGCTCCTTTTCGATAGTCTCGGGCTCCCGACGGCGAGTTGTAAAGAAAAATGGCATCGAACAGTCTCCATGATCAAGTGATGCATGCCCTAAATATCCTTACTCCTCCTAGAAACCATGAACTATCATCCAATATCAGCATGTGCGCAGTGGTGATGACGGCGGGCACGACCGGGAGAAGCCCAAGGTCATATTTCGCAGAAAGGAGAAGGTTAACCGACCAGTCACTCGATATTCTCGCTAGATTCTACGAGTATTATGATACACGATGGTAACCTCATGCAAGTTGAAGCAGTCGACATAGGCGTTCGAGAAGTTCTCATCGAATGCGAGGTTCTATGCACAATCCAACAATCGGATTATCTATCAATGTATGGACAGCATCCTAACATCCACATTAGCCATTCAGAAAGAAAGAATAGGAACGCAAGACGTACCCGCATACAAGACCAAGTGTTTTACTCAGCTGGGGCATAAACGTTTGTAGCTATCGATAGAAAACGCTTGATAACCGCTTTCCCCCTATATAAATTGTTCAGAGAAATGCGCTCGTTAGGCAAATGGGCTTGATCCTTTATTGCTGTAAGCATCAAGGGAGCAGACTGCGAAGACTGAACCCACAGTGCTTTGTCCTAGTGGAAGGTGAAGTGCAGGGCAGCCGAATTCCTTCTCTAGGTAAGGAATTGATGGGATGGACTTAATAGAAAGTGAGTCAAGGGAAGCCTGATCTACACAGACCACTCACGCCACCCTCCCGGATGAGCAATGGTTCCACGTTCCATTCATCGCGTACGGCGGTCTCCAATGCTTTGAACCAAGGGCCATCCAAATTGCCGAGCCACCAATCAGCCGTGTGGTCAATGCTCACCTGTGACGACATGCTTTGAGCTACGGGGTCATGATCGAATATAATCTACGCACAGAAAGCTGGTTGGGTGATCGAAACTTGTCGAAGGACCCCCTGAGGTGATCAAGTAAAGACTGAGCGATAATTTCCAACTCCTGGTCTGGAACAATGCGCAAGGACACTTTCGCAGTGACCTTACCAGGGATTACAGTCGAATCTTGCTCAAATGAGCGATGATCGGGTGAGTGGAATGTAACTCTTACTTCCAGGTCCAGACACATCAATATTATGCACAGTCAAAGATGGCTCACTCCATCGCGAAGAGAGCACAGAGCCAGGCTTTTGAGTCACCTTAGACAATACGTTGTACAGTTGCTCTTCGGCCTCGGTCTGAGCGCGAACACAATTATCTGCAGATGTTGCATCAGCCTTGCCAAACATAAATTGACGTGCGTTGGACGTGAACGAACAAAAGTCCGGTATGGTAACCTTTCCTTCATCACTCATCAGAGTCGCAAGAAGGCGAATCCTGAGTTGGAAGTAAGTCTGGGTCTGGTCAACAGTGGGGGAATTGACGTACATATCAAACATTGGCTCCGGTGCAGCACCTCCTTCAACACCAGAATGTAATTCTGGCGCACCACTTGCTATCTGTACCACATAAATTAGTCTAACTTACCGGAAAATACCGAAAATTAGTACCTCTACCGTTGAGTGTACAACGCCACGGAGGCCATATGTGATACAAGGGGGATAATCAGAAATCCAGGTCGAGTTGCTGATTGTAGAGTGAAAGATGGGAAAAGGAGGGGATCTGCCTACTTACCTGAGCAAGATGGCATCGATGTTCCCGATCAGATGCTAAAAATGATGGAAATGAGGATATGTAATGCTAGCATAGTACAGTGGGATTCCTACTTTGTGCTCTTTGATGGCATCAACAAATCCAGCACTCCCAGTCTCCTCTTCGCCCTCGATAAGGAAAACAAGATCAACACCAAGAGCGCGGTTCTGCAGGAGTTCCGCAGCAGCACAGGCTACGGCCATAATAGGCCCTTTATCATCCGTCACTCCCCGTCCATAAAGATAACCGTTATGGCCGGACACAATGAAAGGGTCAGAGGCCCACCCTTCAGGCGGGGCTGAGATGACATCGTAGTGCCTGTTGTTGAACTATGAGGGTGTACTCAAAGTCTTGCGAAACAGTTTGCAGTACCCGTAAAACAGTATTCTTGGCTTCGGATGCTTGCCTTGAGTTCCATGAAAAGTTCCTAGGACAAGTGGACTTCCTGCTTCATACGTAGGAAGCTAACGCCTTGCGTGAGGAAGAGAGAGGGGCGAATTGAGCAGATTTACCAGAGTCGACTCTGCGCCTAGCTGGTTCAAACACTTCTTCAGCCAAATTGCGGCTTGACGACAATCCTCCCTATGGCTCGGGTCACTGCTTACACTCGGAATTGACACGAACTTGGAAAGCGCGTATGTCATCGTATCTCCTGCAAAAGTGAGTGCGCGAGGACCACAGATAGAAACGTGACATGCCTTGGGCGGTCTCAGAGTCAGACATCAACGGGCTGACCTCATGCAACTGAGATAGATTGTCCTCAGATTTTGGAACAGCAGCCCAAACCTGTGGGCTTGCAGGTAAGTATTTAAAAGTTGTTAATTGGACTCTAAGAGACCTTGACAAAGCCATCATTAGCCCCGGTAATGAAACAAGACGACTTGCGATCGGGAGAACAAGATACAACAGAGGAAAGCACAATACCATCGTGAGCTTGCCACGACGCTGTGCAATCAAAAGAAGATGACCATCTCTGAACGCAACGGAGGTGATTCAGATGTTGTGAACAAAAGGTAATCTTTGACACCTACGTGAATGCGACCATTGGCAGAGCATGTATAAAGATCAGACTGCATGATCGATAGCGAAAGGACGTCGACATTCTGGTATACTAGTATGAGGTCCTCGCACTAAATTATTGATTGATGCGCCTACTTCTTGAACAATGATTGACCTAACAAGTGTCCGCGTTTCAACGTCAAGCACCTTCACGTGCCCATCTTGACATCCGGCGTAGATCGTCTCCCCGGAAGCGGCAAGCGAGAGCACAGCGCCGTGCTGGCAATCGAAAGAGTGGATCATGCTGAGACCTGATGGGTCACAATGCCAAAGCTACAAACAGCACAAAGTCAGTTAATGCATCCCTTGACTTGAGGTCAAGGCAAACCTTGACAGTTTCATCCCCACTTCCAGTGACGAGATGATAATTGTGGGCCTGCTTTTGCGCGTTTCCCCCCGTGCCTTCCCTTGTCGAAGGTATGAGAGTCATGCAATATACGTAGCCGAAATGAGCAGAGTCGATGACATTCGTTGCTGGGATGTTCAGCAAAGAATTAGTTCCTCTAAATGTGTCCTGACTAAGTGAGGGAGGCAAGCTGATGTTGTTAGCTTGAAGATCTGCGGGACGATGGGTGTATTGGGGATAACTATCGAAAAATTTGTGAACTTTGCGAGACGGTGTCGATGTGCCTGAGCCGATTTGCTCGTGTGTAAACCGGCCAAGTTGAAACTTGCAGAATCCTTGCCATTGAAGTGATGTGTTCTGGCAACCAATGTAGATGACCTGCGTTACTGGGTTCCAAGCAAGCGAGAAGAGATCACCTGCTCCGGTTTCAAGATAAGGATTCAGGATGTAGACCGGTTGGAAGGTCACAATGGACCAGACCTGGCTTCCATCAGTAGGAGCAGGTCTACCAAGAGAGATAGACATACTCTGACAGTGCTGTCACCTGACAAAGATGCTAAGAAGACGACAACATAGCACGAGGAGGCCTACCTGAAGCACTGAAAAGCCAGCCTTTCTCCTCTGCAAGTTCAAGCGCTAGTATGCTTCCAGTGTGACCACGAAGGGAGGTCTCGAGTGTAAATGTGTGTTTGTCCCAGACCTTGGATGAAAAAACCCATGAGAACAGGAACTTTATCGTCAAACCTGGCACATACTCCGATATCTTGACATTGTCCACCAGTGTAGATATGGTCGGCATCTGCCATTAAGCTAAGGACAGATTTGTTTTCATGTCCAAGGGAGTGCAGCAAGCGAGGAGGCGGTGCAGTTGAGTGAATGGGACGGCTGACAGATGCTTGATCATAGTGCGGAAGGTTGAGATGAGTCAGGAGACACATGATGTAGTAAACGTACGATGGGGAGCAACAGCACTGGGGATCGATGCATCAACCATTATAGAGAGAGAGCGTTGCCCAATCGGTAGCTCTTGAACTTCTGAAAGTCAAATCTCACTCCAACTTGAAGAAGCGAGGAAGCTGTCGAGCATATGTTCAGACCAAATACGATAATAAGTCACAGCACTGTCAGTATCTCTATGAGAACGACCAAGATACGTACATATGCAATACTGAAACTCGGCTTAAAATCAGCGTAAACTTGATCTCAGGCTTCAACTTGGATCGGTAAAGCTTTTGAGGAGCAGACGGGAGCTGAAGTTTGAAATTTGAAGCTTGAACTTGTTTTGACGAATGACTTGATTCCGAATCTTAAATAACCACTGGTGGCACTGCTGGCAGCACCGTGACTTGGGCATCAGATTCAATGGCATCAGAAAAAGCGAAGATAGCGAAAGATGAGGCGAGCTGTCGTCAACATCCGAGTCAGAGCATCATCATCTTACTCGTAGGCTCCCACTTTCCAGGGCAATGCAGCGTTCAAGTCGGGTGATTACCCTGCCGCGATCGGTCATTATACATCGGCCATTCTTGCAGATGCCAAGGACCCGACATTTGCTCTCAACCGCGCAGCAGCATACTTGAAACTAGGCAAGTACGTTTACACTCTTATTTGCCCCAAATGCCATCCGGTAACCAACTTTTGGTTTGACAGGAACGAAGATGCAGAACGAGATTGCACAACCGTTCTGAAGCTGAGCCCTAACAATGTAAAAGCTTTATTTCGAAGAGGTCAGGCTCGAACAGGTCTGGGTTCCTTGGATGGAGCCCGTGCAGGGGAGTGCACTATCTCCACGCAGAAATTATTGATGATTTCAATGTCCGTTGTATAGACTTCGTCAGGGCATCCGAATTGGAGCCCTCCAATCAATCTGTGAAGCAGGAACTTACTGAAGTCGACAGACTAGTTCAACAACAAAACCAGAAGCGTAGCGGCGCAGTGCGTACTTCAACCTTTACATGTCATGATTTGTTGGATTAACCCTCACGACCTCTAGGACACTTTTCGTCCAGCAACTACATCGGCTCCAGCGACGAGGCGGAGACGCGTTCCAATAGTGATTATTGAGGACAACTCTAGGGCGTTGCATCATCAGGATGCAAAAATATCAATCCAAGAAGATGAGAAGCAACTTGAAGACATCAGAGACAATGAGTTTCTCCAACCACTTTCTTCCCGACCACTATCCTCGTCACCTCGGAGTGACGGACCTTCATCAAGTGTCAAAGAAGAGCAGAGCACCACAACAGCACCACCAACGCGAACTACTTCAACAAAAGTACAAACTTTCAAAGACGCAAAGCAGTCGCGAGATACTGCAAAACCCTCGCGCGTTGGTGGAGGAATATTCCGATCATCTGGCAATCATACCATTATTACTAGGAATGAAGAGATACTTCGTCCAGCTCCAGTGATAACCTCGCCCCCTGCAACGGTTGATGCCACTGTCCACAAAGCTCCCACGACTCTCTTCAACTTCACAAAAATGTGGGAGTCAAACATGAAAGACGAAGACCGTTGGAACCTCTTTTCTGTAGGCCATCAACTCTTCCTTGCCACTTTTCTGAACTGCTTCGTTTCAGGGAATTCCACCCCTATCACTTCCTAAGATGTTCCAGGCGTCGCTAGATCCAGCTTTGCTCTCATCAATGCTTCAGCATTTCGAACGAGTCATAGATCAGCAAATCGCGGTTCCAAGTGATGTGCGTGAATATATGGTATCGTTATCAAGAGTCCAGCGGTTCGGTACGATCATGCTATTCATGAGCAAGGACGAGAAAATACTTCTAAACAGGCTTTGGGAGAAGTGTGGAAAGCTCGACAGCTGATTTTTTGCATATGATGTGTGCTGCTAGGGGACACGTGGGTTACACGATTGGTCGAAAAATTGGTAGTCACGGTAAAGAGTAGTTTAGACTCGAGTACGTATTCAACGGGCGCTTAGATGAATCCGCGGCGCTAGCGTCAACTTCATTACTGGTGGAACCCGTCTTAGAAACACTTCTGCGCTTTCATTACCAAGTTCAAGTTTCATCCACGACTCGAATCAGATGCCAATCATGGCAGAGTCTCATACCCCTGACTCGGAGCAACCTGTGGTAGCTGCAACAGCCGATGATGAAGGTCAATTACTTGGGTCGTTCAAGACAAGGATCTCTACTGCTGGATTGTACCAGCCTGCCTCCGGCGACACACCTGCATCTCATGATGACTCGACTCTACTGTACGTTCTACTACCGACTCTGACTAGATATTCTGTCATGGACATCAATGATCATGATGTTTATATCTTAGACGTTTTCTACGAGCTCGGCGGTACGACGTGGATAAAGCACAAAAGCAGTTCTCAGATGCGGAAGCCTGGCGCAGACAACACAACGTCGACGAGCTATTTCGTACTTTTGAGACTAACGAGATGGAATTATCCAGGAGGTTCTACCCTCGATGGACAGGTCGTCGCGACAAGGTTAGTACTCAGATAAATTCTACAGGTATCAGAAAATCCGATGCATAACCCGATATACAGGCTGGCTTACCGGTCTATGTATACCGTTTGGCGTCCTTGGATGCGTCGCTGCGGAAGGAACTTGAGTCTGTGCCTCCTGAGCGTCGATATCAGCGAATGTCAGTGAGCACTTGATCACGACACGTGTCACTGATGCTACATAACGTGCTTCTACAGTGTTGTGCTTCACGAGGCGATGACGCACTTTGTCCTGCCGTTGTGCTCATATGTTTCTGCACCAACATCTATATCATCAGTGACTACTATAATCGATTTGGAGCACGTATCCTTGTCCG
Organism: Rhizopogon vinicolor AM-OR11-026; assembly: GCA_001658105.1. NCBI lineage: Eukaryota > Fungi > Basidiomycota > Agaricomycetes > Boletales > Rhizopogonaceae > Rhizopogon > Rhizopogon vinicolor. The sequence goes on along the minus strand of KV448232.1, from coordinate 48,607 downwards.
CCATGTGGTCTCTACGAAGCCATCTTCAGGTGGCCTCTACAATGGCAACGGCAAATTATCCAGAGACCCTCAACTCCATTGCCATCGTGAACTCTCCATCTTTCTTTCCAACAATATGGAATTGGATTAAGGTTTTGTGTCCATCCAATATGTTGGTCTATATACCGACCTTTCTCATAGAGCTGGTTCGACGAAGGTACTCGCAACAAAATTCACATCTTGGGAAAGGATCCAGGTCCTACATTGAGACTGCTAATCGATGACAAGGATATTCCGCAGTCATATGGTGGACAGTTGCCGTGGAAATTCGAAGATGATCCAGACTTAGATGACACAATCAGAGCAGTCATCGGTGAGATGCCCAAGGGCCCAGCAGTCTTTGTGGACGGTGCGTTGAAGTCAGTTTCCGGACGCCGTCACGAAAATATATCAATTAACTAGAGGTGTTGTGATACTGATTACATGTGCAATGATATGTAGAATAAGTTGACGAGTGCAAAACATCTACGAGTAGTAAACACCATTTATACGTCGTCGTCTTCAGGCTCCGCGGTGACACCGTCCTCGTTCCAAACATCAAGGAACTACAAAAATGGTCAGCTTAAAAATGGGGAAAGTGGGGGATGACTCACTGTCATCCTCTGAGCCTTCAGGTCGTGTGACTGCATGAGAGGTGTAGTGGCATAAGGTAGGCGACTCCATATAATTGGAAGCTGGTGGCGTTTAATAGCAGGTTTATCACCGATAGCGCTCTTCTTGCCGAGTACAAACTTGGAACATTTCCTGAGAGGTGAAAGAAGGATTAGCAGGATGAAAGATGACTTCTACCTAACAAACTCACTCTTCTGAAAGCCCGTAAAGAGATTTAAGATGGGCTTTAAGAAGGATGACAATTCCAATGGTTATTGAACTTCTCATGACGGCAATGTCGATGTCGGGCATTTCAGGGGGCGTATGGGAAGACGGAAGATTTGGGACGGCCCGATCAATAGAGGGTAAGTCCGAAGGTAATAGCTGCTGAAGTGCGTTGTCGGCGGGTTGAGTATCATGCAACTGCACTAGGAGATGAGAAGGCGAGAGAATGTCGATCACTTGCATGCCAGCGGTTGATAAAACGGAAGTCAAGTGTTTTATAACGGTGATGACTTCCTCTTGTGTCTTGTAATCAAGAGAGGCAAAATTCTCTGCCATGTATCTCACGAAGTCAACATCATCCTGATTTCTCGTGAGCGTTATCAAGGGACATAAGACTGCAGTTACCTGTGATGATTTCAAAGATGGATGGACATCAAAAGACTTTAGCAAAGCCTTTAGGAAGTCTTGACGAGATGTTCTTTTCTCCCGCACAAGAGAGTACCACCTCTGAAGTAGTGCCATCGGTTCCGGTTGCGTGCGATAGCCTACACCAGAGTTCAGAACATTTTCACGAAAATTAGAATGTCAAACCTTTGACGGCGTCCGCAGAGATCTTTTGTTGGTATTCGAACGACTGTCTTGCACTAATGATGTATCGAGCATTTAGTAAAGATGCGTGTTTACTCCAGAGCATTGCGTGCAGTGCATTGGCTCGTGAGCTAATGGCGACATTTGGACTAGTTTCTAATGCAACGATAACAGGGAAGGACTACCGAAAACCGAGGTCAACCGAGAATCGGAAGAAGACCAAAGTACTCACTTGCAGAGGATGAGCGAGGCCCTGCTTGATAGTGAAGCTGAGAATGTCAACAGCAACATTCTGAATCTGAGAATGTTGAGATAGGGCAGCATCCAGGATTGGAGATATGTATCGTTGAACAACGGCTGAGCTGACACTGTATCCTTGTCAGCAGACCGTCTCGGGAACCATTGTTTGACCCACCCGGAGTCAGCAAAACCATCTGTGTTCCCTACCAATTCCGCCATATCCACTACACCTCCTTGCTTGCCTTTATTGCCTCCTGCTCAAGATCAGTACAGCACAAGGGCACAAAATATCACCAAACCTTTCTGCTCCTCATGGTGCTTCGTAGATTCAGATACTAAGAAGTCATGCATGATCCGCAAAAGTCGTCCGTGGCTCTCAAGGTCAGATGAGTGAAAAATATCATCCATGATGGAAGCGGACCGCTCCAGAGTCATCAAAGTTGGTCGGGCACGGAACAAGAAACCTTCGTGGAGGTGAGAAATCCACGAACAAGGAACAGTGACGAGGCTTACCAAGGCACTGAAGGATGCGCCCTTTGAGACCGATGTCTTCGTACTTCTTGTACAACTCCAGTAAACTCGTGTAAATGTGTTCCACGATAGGTCCCTAGAAAAGATGATAATAAGCTTCGGAACCTAGATAACAAACCTAAGGAACAGTACTTGAGACACAGAGTTCAAATCCGAAACGAAACCTTGAATCAATGTAAATCAATTACTGACAACGCGGATATTGGTGCAGGCCCACCTGGATGCTCATCGCGGAGGCAATCAAAATCACAGTGTTCAGCGAGTAGAGCGACAATAAATATGAGAATGGATAAAGTCCTGTTTTCGACTGCTGTCATTTTGGAAGAGGCTAAGCGAGCGATGGCCTGCTGCAATCGAGCTAGAGCATTACGTGAGCATGGATACACCTAAGAAATAAACGTCCTCGTACTGTTGCAAGACTTGACCAGAGCGACTAGACGGTTAAAATCATGAGTGAGATGCTGGACCGCTCCACACATGCAAGCTACACTTTCTTGCAGACTCTATAACAGAATTGCTTTGAGCACTTGGACAGCATCAAATCATCAGGCAACTTACCACGACTCCGCCAATATGTGACGGTTTGATAATCATTGGCTGTAACACAAGCTGCAGTTCCTGACCAAACTTTACTGCAGTCTTGGGCATGTGAGGTATTGATATACGAAAAATTTTGAGCAAATAATCGGAAACAACAAGTTCTTCGGGCTGAAGCAAATATTATCAAGATGGCCACTGCTTACTACAGTAAATTCTTACCGAGGTGGGGTTCTTCAGGTATGGGAGTAAAGTAGACGCGTTTGCTCCCGAAAGGACAGAGGGATACGCTGTGGTGAATAAATAGATAGTCCTTATGCAGTTGTGTACGGTCTGCCAACGGAATATGTCAACAATGTCACTACATTAAACTACTTGCACTTACAAATCCCGGCAAGTCTGACGCATCCACCAGTCCATCGATGAGGACTTCGCAGATTTCAAAGTAACTACCTCGCAGACGAGATGCACTCGCAGCTTCTTGGGTGGATATTATCTTGTGCAGCATATCCTCTAGGGGTGATTGCCGATCCTTAAAGTTGGCTGATACGCCCATGATAACAGAGACTTTGGAGAGAAGTGGCCCCTTGTCTTGCCCCGGACTAGATTGAGGTGCTAACCGGGTTTTAGGGACTCCGCTCTGTGGTACAACCTGAAACCATATTTCCTCAACCGTCTTGATGGCCAAATCCTTTACTGTATCATCCTCGTCTAGCATGCGAAGGACTAACTTTGTCGCGATATCCACGCGTCGGCCATGATCCTCTGTGCCAGCGTAGGATTGCTTGAGGAGTTTGATCACGCGTTTCCGAACTCCAAGTCCCGTATCCTGGAAGTGTCAGCCCGAAGTAACTCCCCACTAATGAATGCCCTTACTGCAATACGGTCAGCAATTTTTGCGTAATAGTCCCCGACCACTTCCGGTGACTCTATCATGTACTTTCCAATCAATTCTACGGCGGCATCACGAACAGCAGGGGAACTATCGAGCAAGTGACTCTCAATCGCCCGACGAACATTTGGCTTGTGGTTGGTCAGTAGGTGTCGACTTGACGAACTGCTCACGCACTGTTGTTAGGATGCTGGAGTCACTGCTCACAATTTGTCCGAGTGCTCGCAAGGCCTTTGTACGCATGAAAACAGCAGGCGCATCCAGTGCAAGCAGGACGACGTTAAGAATCGGCCCAAAAGAATTCCTTAGCGTTTGGATAGCCCCAATCTCTTCAGCGTGACGATCAATTCTCTTCACCTCTTCCTGTGAGCTGCGAGATTGTGTAAACTCGAGCGATTCAGGCTCAAATAGAAGCTTACCCGATATCGAAAACATCATTTGACGAATCCTTCCAAACTCCGCTGAGGGCGAACTTCAACCTGGCGTAAAGATGCATTTGCGCAGACTGTAGAGCATTGCTCTCATTCTGTTGCAAGTTAAGCTGCTTGAGTGCAATTGCTAATTCTTGGCCCCAAGTCGCTGCTGTCAAATCCATGGCACTCTTTTTCGTTTCAGTAGGAGTGCGACTTCGAGACTGGCGTCACTCACGTCGTACGCCTGATCTTCGGAAGATCTCTTATAAAGATGCGAAAATATTGACTGGTGTCGAGATATGAGCATCTCCATATGTTTGGCATCGCCGGAAAAGATAACCTGCAGTGTACAATGAATGTTATCGATGATTGGTCACACGGTTCAAAGACAGACCTCATCAAGAGGGTGGAGACCTTGCTTGTCCTGGTTTACCTTCAAAGAGCTTGAGCGTATCCGCGCGGCAATGACACCAAGGTGATCAAGCGCGATGCTTTTTGCAGCATTTGTGTCCGTTTGGGTGTTCGTCTTGATGTCATCCAGAGAAGACACCTGCAGCAACGTTGAAGAGGGACTTGTAGTGAACGGCAGATAGCTCACCATGAATTTGCAAACTATGCTGAGTAATAGACTTGCAGCTGGCCATTCAGGCCAGTAGAGGACAACAAGAAGGTCGGAAATAAGGTTGTCAAATATGGTTCGGTACTCGGCCTCATTGGAATTTTTGGTGGATTTTCCTTTCCCAGATCTAATAATACCAGTTTTATCAACACCGAAGGCAACATCATTTTTCTCACCTTTGTGTCAAATACACGACTATCGTCTTTGCAGCATTCATTGCTGATTCAAGCCCCGTGATATACAACTGCATTTCCTGCAAAGGCCGTCAGCTATGAGATATAGTTAACACTGATACTGACCTCTGCATCCAACTCATCCATCGCGAACTCAGCCGATCTCTCGCTGTCCTGTCGACGAAGGGCTTGGCGACTCTCGCGAGCTTTGGAAATTTTGCGCGCGGCGACGCGAACATCATGAGCAGACGTTTGCACGAGCTGGAATAAAAGTGCGGAAACCGTTCGAATGGAACGTCCATCGCGTAAGCTAAGCAAGGCACGTTAACATTGCTTGCACGCAATATCCATAATATCTACCGACCGGAATTGCCCAGCCTTCTTGTGACTGTTCGACAGCTTGATGAGTGACGACAGAATTTCTTCTATGATCCAGGAACGCTGTTCCTCATGATTGGCGAAAATCTAAGAACGATGAGCTTTAGTTTTGGAGGAGTAGTATAGATCCACGCACACTTCGAATGACTGCGAGTGCATCCAGTCGAAGGCCTCTCATCGCACTATTGCCAAGGGTATTTAATACAATATTCTCTTTCTTGCCCTTGACATCCCCTTCGCCTGATTCCACGACAAAAAAAGGTCCGATTGCGATATACACGGTCTGAATGATGATTGCATCTGACATCACGATATTTTCACCGGAAAACAACACATTAATGCGAGGGAGTACAGCCGAGACAGCCTGAAAAAGTTCGCTGAGCAATCGTCGAAGATCACCAGAATGTGAATGAGTGTTGCTGTGTAGGCGTTGGAGCTGTAGCGACGACATTCCACCGATGCCTACAGCCTCGACAAATGGGTATAGGATCATGGTTAGCTGGTTCTTGACTGTATTCAGACAAGATGTTATCAGCTCCTCGGAGTAGAGCTGTATTGCGAAGATGACAGGGAGTTCGTCAAGAGTCAGATTAATCCAAATATTGGCCGGAAAGGCAAACCTGTTTGGTCAGGCCCTCTCCGCTCAATAATACAACACAACATTCCACAGCAAGAATACTATCGCGGGCAATTTCCAGCTGCTTTGATAAGTCGTGGATATCAGCTTCTGTCAGCTCTTGGGGCATGTCAGTACTGTCTAATTCTAACTTGTACTCGTGCGGATCTTCCTCCGGAACACTTAGCGAGGCAGAACGTGTAGCATCCCGATCTTGGTGAACCACTCTTTGCGCTCTAGGGCTCTTCTTTGGTTTCCGAGGAGAAGCATTTTTATCTGGATGAGGGACATGTACGGATGCACGCAAGGGATCGAGAGCTTCCCCGGCTTTGATACTGCGTTCCAGAATTTTCAAAAGTCTTGAGAGGATAACACTGTCTATGTCGCCTAGAGCCTTCCTCGCTCTCAGTTTGTCTGCGCTATCTCGGACAGAGCGCCTAGACCGTTTTGTAGGTCGAGCTAGCTGACTGAGATATTTCGTCAGTTTCCTGATCAAGTTGGGTTGCAAGTGGGGGTGAGAGCAATCTGTGGTGAGCACAGAAAAAAACTCTTTCGGAAGCTCCGAAATGTCAATGTCCACAGCCAATGAGTCTTCAGCTTCGAATATGTCCTCAATAAGCGAAGAAAGCTTTTCAAGAGGTGCTAAAGGGGACATGAATAAACGATGAAGCATCAATCGCAAGTTTCCCACCTCGTTCATCTCTATCACCTGTACGGCGTGCAGACGACTTCACACTAGCATGAGTTTCATGCTTGTACTGGGAGTCGTCCTCTTCTTCGGATCCCGATGCGTCGACATTACCCGGACGGGCTGAAGTGGAAGGTGTAAGAGAATGCTTCTTGGAAGGAGTCCTCCATGCATTTGGTAGAGGAGGCAGCTCGACATATGCCATCACATGACGTGGTGTAGCTTTGCTTGAGGAGGGAGTGGTTTGCAAGGAGCGAAATTGAACGTGCCGCTCTTCCTGAGGTTCTGGCGGTGCAGTGTGCACACGTTTCAGCGGAGAACCTTTGATTTCGTCAGCGTATTTTCGCTTCTTGGGGGTTGTGCTGTTATCTGTGGGTAGCGAAGGGACGGAAAGGCGAGGAGAATGATCAACAGGGCGCGGAGTAACCTGTGTGGGTGGACGGGTGCTCGGGGGAACGTGAACTTGCGGGGATGATGGAATGGCTTGCTGTACGACTAAGTGGGTGTTGGACTGCAAAGTCTGAGAGGCCACCTGAGAAAGCTGTTGAGTGGAATGCAGTATCGTCCCTCCTTTAGTGTCGCGTTCAGCCGACTTCGCCTCGATTGCTCGATCTTTCTGGGCAATGAAGTCATTAAATGCGGCAACAGGTTCTTTGCGTCTAGGAGCGTGTTCAGTTGACGCTTTCGGGTTGTTGGGGAAAGCCAGGGGATGTCCCAAAGCAAATGCGAGGGAGGATGAGGTGCTTCGAATGCCAGGCGGAGGCGGAGTGGGGTAAGCGGCAGGAGGGTTCATGCGTTGAATCAACGAATGAGCAAACGGGATGGGATGGTAGGACGACTGAGACTGAGGCTGAGACTGAGATTCTAGCCATGGAGATGCAAAATGAGAAGACGCAAATCTGTGTGGTCACAAGATCACCATTTGAGTATACCATCAATCGCAATATTAGAACGTACGAGCCGCCTTGCGACAGTAGCCTCACGGAATCGTCCCTTGTGTTGTGCCAGTAGCGCGAATCACTTGTAGGCATTGAAGAAGCTGAAAGGTAGGAGAGCTCGTTAGAGTACTCTGAGAGTGGAGAAGTCGCTGCCAGAGGTGGCTGGTACTGGGTGCCAGAGTTAACGTTACGGTCGAGATAGGCCGGTTGCAAGTAGGCAGGGGTAGGTGCGGATACAGATAAATGATGCATGTGTCTTGCCACTAAATAATTTGTTAAAAGCAGTTGACACACCAAGACCTATAAAATTCTGACCGTGCGTTGAAGGCGTTGCAGAAGCTGTTGGGTACGAGGCAAACAGCCTGTGAGCTTCATAAGTCGAGTTGGGAGTATGATCGTGATTGTGTGCTAGATGGTCAGGCGAGAACTGGCTGCGGGTTTCGCGGCCAGCCTGCTGCTGCCAATGATGGCTGTTCATGATGAACAAGGTGACAGCCAAGAAAAGCTCAGAGAGAGCCTAAAGAGCAAGCCGTGCCACGACCGGAAGTTGACCGGGAGACTGACGCGTGTCACGCGCCTTCGGTCACATTTAGTGACTTACCCCGTTCGATGTTCAAATGATTATTCGACAAAAGATACCAGAACAATATGTACGTTAATCAGACTCAAGTCTTTCTTCGTTTACTCGACCTTCCTTCCTCGATATCGGCTTCCCTCTTGCTCTTCATCCCTGCAGCTTTCATATACTCCTTCTTCTTCTCCCTCTCCTTTTCTGCCTTCTTCGCCTCGTCCTTCTCAACCTTCTTGCGATGTGTCTCCTTGCGTTCTTGTTGCTTTCCGCGACGTCGTGCTACTTGATCCTTCCGCAGCGCCCGAATCTGCTGAAGTAGTGCAATCGCTTTCTTCTCCTCGGGCTCAAGCACGACAGCGCGCGTCTGCATATAGGTCCGCTTACCCTGAGGCTTCATAAGTTTCGGTTTTGAGGCGTACGGAAGAGCAGATTGTAGTTTCTTTGGGACTTTGAGGGCATTAAATCGCCGAGCTGGGCGTTCTATCGGCTTGTATGCGGAGTTGACAGCCAATGGGGTTTTTAGTCCTTCTTCTCGTCGTATTTGCCCTGTTAAGCGCATGCCAGACCAGTGTGACTTGTTGGACAGAAGGAGGGACGTAACAGGGTTGTAGAATTTGCGCGGTTGTATCGAATACCATGCTCTTAGAAAGACGATGTCTGAGTGCCGCAAATCAGCGCCCGAATGCCGTCCAAGTCGGCGAACACTTACCACTCATCAGCACTTTGTCTTCAAAGGTCGCACGGAAGGCACCCTCCGGCTTGTTCAGCGCTTTCTTCACCTGACCTCTGATGCCAGACACCGTTCGAATGCTTGCGCCCTCAAACTTTGCCACCTCCAGAGGACTACTAAACATATCCCTGATGAATGCCGTATTCTTGAAAATCTTGAATGGCACGCCCGTAAGCTTCAATTTCTTTACGATTTTTGTCGACCGGTCAATGTTCAAGACCACGCCAGTTGCGCTCACTCTGAATGCAGCAGTCTCGCCTGAGAGAGCATTGAAAGCACAGAAACCAGTGTTTGGGAGCGCAACTGGGCCGTAGAACGATGCAAAGCAATGCATGTGCTCTGGCGTATACTTCAACATGCGCATCCTGATGGAGTGGTCATCGAGTGAATATATGGGAACACTCTGGAAGCGCCTCCAGCCAAGGGAAAATATAAGCGGGTCATTTGTCTTTAATGTGCGCGCGAACCAGCGGTGGCGTTTGATGCGGACTTGGAGGTACCCCATGCGCTCTTCTGCAGGCAATAGTCCACCGATGATGATAGGGTAATGTGGATCGAAATGTTCAATGAATTCGCAAGGGACTGACGCGAGCTCTATGCGCACATATGTTCCAGGCCGGTAGCCTTCAACAAGAGCACGAGTTTCAGTATCAATGCCCTCGAATTCAGCTGAAGCGAACTGGGCTTCCCCAGCTTCCAATTTTGTTAAGTCACCGGGTTCCGAGTCTTCGTGAATGTTCATTTCCTGGTCTGCCCCACCGGAGGTGTCATGATCGCCTGTGATGAACAGCGTCCTTAAGGAATCTAGGACATCCTCATCCTCCAACTCCCTCAGCGCACTGGAAGACTGCACCTCTTTTGTCATGTCCAAGTTATCTTCGTTCATTGAAGTAGAGCTGTCCACCCGGAAGAAGTCGTCGTCTATGACGTCTGATTCGACCGCAGTTGTATCGGTGCCGTTAATAACCTGTTCTGGACTGAGTGAGCTGGAATATATCATCGCGATCCAATCTTTACGCCGCCTTTGGCGGTTGAGTGCTTCGAAGGCAGCGCTTGCTTTCGCAGCCAGACCAGATTTCCACGCCGGTGCGTCATCCTCATCCTCGTCTTCGTCATCGACATCTCTCTCATCATCGCTGGGAATTCCCTTTTCATTATCGGCATACATAACTTGACCCCCTTCGCCATTTCCTTCATCGTCAGACAGCCCAAGTTCGGAGTCAGAGTCTGCAAAAGCGACATCTCCCGTGTCTTTCTCCTTGCTAGACAAACCATAGGTAGGACGCACAGTTGTGCGTACTGCATAACGGCCCGCGTTTCCATTTATGGGGTCCCTGCAAGGCTGCTCGTCCTCTTCGTCACTCTCTGCATCGTCCTGCTCATCTTCTGAGAAGCCCTCCTCTTCCTCATCAAATTCACTGTTGCCCTCTGAATCACTCTCATCAGCGAGGTCGCTGCTTTCCTCATCGTCACGTCGAGCATCGATAGTCAACGGATGTGATGAAGAGCCAAAGAGGCGGATTTTGCTCCGGGCAACCGTGTCCTCAAGCGTCTCGTTGACGTCTTGTAAGTCGATAACCATTTGTTCACCCTCGCCCTGAGGAACTGCTCACAAATGTCAATAAGATACAACCATCCTTAGTAGTTCTGCTCACCATCGGTGACCCCTCTTGTAAAGCTACCGGGAACATTGATCCATACAGCATCCTTGTCGTACATAACGCCACCAACGTCGCTCATGGGTGCATGTACAAGGAGTTTCTTCTTTTCGCTCAATTTCCTCCGCTTCTCAGAATCGGCATCTGGCAAGGGACAAGGGTCGCCGAGCATCGCCACGGTTTTGATATTCATGTCACCTACACCAGGAATATGCACCTTGGTGCTTTGCCGCAGATTCGTCCCTCGCAAATATCCGTATAAGGTTACGGTGCGATCGCACCGACCCTTTGATTTTCTTATTTCTTCGCGTGGCGTCAAGTCTTCTATTCTGTCAGCAAGGAGATATGGGTGGCAGTTTCTGAAGATCAAAGGCCGGAACTTCATGACACTGATGAAACGAGAGAGATTCAGGATCTCGGTATCGGGATAGCGACCATTGAGAACACCAGAGAGATAGAAGAGTTTTGCGCCTTGGTATATCTCATTCCAAAAACGTTTTTTGAGTAGCTTTTTGGTAGCCTTGAGGGTGGCTTGTTTTTTAACGAGATCGAGATGGGTCAGTACGCCGATGACTTTTGGAAACCCGTGAGCCTGGAGGATGTTAAGGAATTCAAACGACTCCTGCCATAGAAAGCGAGTATAATTAAGCGACACTGTGTTAAATAAGGACAAGCGCACCATTTCAAAGCCATAAGAGCCGTCAATCATCAGGAGAACGAGGTCTGCGACCTTGCCGATGTCGACCATAGAATTGAGGTCGTTATTACACTCGATAAATGTGAGCCTCCTCTTTTTACCAGCTACCACAGTAATTGGACCCTTGGTCTCGGACAACGTCTGCTTCGAGTATCTTCTGACCAGACTTTTGAGTAAAGTAGTCTTTCCTACGCCTGGAGGGCCAACGATTGCGACGATGACGGGCGGGGGATTATCATCCGGTGTTCGGTTGATAAGAGGAACATGAAGACGAGCTTGATCACGCTCGACATTGCGTCGGGCCTGGCGGTCGGCGCGTCGACCGGACTTTGGTGCAAATGCCTAACCAAGAGTTAACAAGAAAACTGAAGAAAGTGGATCGCACCTGGCACCTTTTCGTTAAAACCCGTTTTTTGCTTTCCCTTGCCTTTCTTTTCAGCCTTTGAGCCAGACTGGGCCGGGCGATGAGCCTTGTGGGTCTGTGTCTCCATCTAGGGCACCTTACCAAAAGTCCAAAACCCAAAGAAAGTTTGATCAGGTAATGGTTAGTTGTGCTCGCTCACGTGACTGGCGCGTCGAGTTGTTTTTCACGGTGTTGTGACTGTTGTCCTCCTCTCTCCGACTCGTGCAGATTCAACTTTCTTCCATCTTGTCCCTCGTATAGCTTTTCATCTCATTGCATCTTGTCCCATACTTCTGATACCACACGTTGCGAGTAGCGATGGCTCGACGTCCATCAACTACTTTCGAATTTTCTATTCCTGGTGACGAGCTTGAGCAGCATCGTATCCAGCTCGAACAGCAGATCCAAAACACCGACTTATCCCTTCATCTCTCATCTTCACAAGGGGACGATGAAAGCATTGAGTACCCGAGGCACCATTCTAACCATTCTCTAGGCTTTGCATCATTCGAACAGCCCAGCCAGCACTTTGACTATGATGCTCCCAGTGGCTTGCATGCGTGGTCTACGCATGAAGACGAGGGTATCAACCCTTATGTAGGCGAGACTGTTTCCACTATCGGCCACCATGCTAGTGCCGTTACCATTGGGGCGGGACTCGGTGGACGTGGCCAACGGAGGGAAGTCAGTCTTAGTGGTGCGGAGTATGACCCGGAACGCCCCCTACAAGACATGATTGCTGGTATGGACAGTCGTATTAGCATTCCTGACCCTTACTCCATCTCAAAGCCCCGACACATGGTAAGATCTGCCAAGTGCCTTCTCTTCCTCCTACATACTCTGACATGTCCTTCAGCCGCGCTCTCGTGTAGTCGATGTGTCGGGTGAGTATGATCTCTCCCAGGTTTCCCAACCTGCGGCACTTGCGGCAAGACTCTGTTCTCCACCTCTTGATCATGATTTGGGCGAGTCGGACGCAGACCACTCGCAGAACATTTCCCGCCGCAAGCTCTCGGACACCTTGCAGCGTGTTGGCTTCTCTCCCCGGCGGCCACGTAATTTACAGACTCGTCTCACAACACAACCATCTCCCTCTCGCACCCATTCATATTCACATGATGTACATGATCACCCGCACAATCTATCCTACTCCCGAAAAACAACAACTCCGAAAGCACGCAAGGCATCTCATTCCGTATCTTTTGACGTAGATGCCACGCCCGTGCGGCGATATGTATCTCAACCGCAGGTGAATGTCCAGCCACCTACACCATCCGCCTCCAGCTCCAAGTTCACGCGTATGGCGAGGGGTCTCACAAAGGATGTGCATGAGGCTCAGGCCGATGATGCTGAATTGTTCGAGAACCTATCACACACCAATACTACCCCTCGGGCAGTGCCCTCGGGTTCTCGCCGAGTCTCTTCGAAGCACCACGAACTCAAACAACCCGTCCATGACGTCGTAGATCACAGTGCCATTGATGTCAACGCGGAGATATCGCAAACAAGTCGGTCATTCAGGAAAGCGAATAGAGGACGAGTAAATCTCCCAGACCTAACTGGTCTTACGAGTGCCGTTGTTTCTCCAGCGAAGGCCAACCTTGAACGTTATGGTATTAAAACCGCCGGTTCATCGAAAGAGGTTGAAGGTCGGTAATTCGTTTCTATTTACTCCAATCAACTCATATCCTGCGCAGCCCGTCTCATAGCGTCCCTCAATGCCCTTCACGCAAAACTCGCTCACCTCGAAACGGAAAACGGCGTAGCCCGCCGCCGTGTCCGTGAACTTGAGTTTGAGCTCCAGCAGTGCAAGCGCGACGTCGCTCGTGAGCGCACGAGGATTATAGAACAAGACCCCACCGAGCCATCCGGGACAAGGGAGGAAGAGCAACGACGGGAGAGAGGGGCAGACCAGTCCAAGTATTTCGAGGTTGTGGAAGAAAAGAAAGGTTTGCCAAATCTTGTCTTTTCAAGTGAATTCCATTTGACCAGCTTGTAAAGCGCTTGAGTCTTTAATATCTACACTGCGCTCGCACCTCACTCGCGTCACTGCAGACTTGACGGTGCAACAACAGCTCCTAGAGGAACTTAAAAGGTTCAGGGAGGATGACGCCAAAATGCTTGCCGACAAAACAGATGAAATCGGTGCGCTTAGGGTCGAGGTTGAGAGGCTTGCGGGCGAAATTGAGGTGCTCAGGAATGTGGTGGAAGAGGGCCTTAATGAAAGAAGAATGGCGAGGGAGCAATCACAATTAGAACTCGCGGAAGAGGAAGAGGAAGTCTCTGTGCCGGATCAAACGCATCAGGAACCAGAGCAGTCATATCAGGAGCGTCAGGAGCAGTCACATCAGGAGCCAGACGTGGCAAAGATGACATCCCGCGCTGGTTTTCAATCAGCGAGAAGGTTCGTTGATGTGGATGAGCTCACGCGGATATCGGAAGACCTTGAGGAACGACGATCTGAACGGTCCTCTGTGGGCAGCCCCTCTGTAACATCACAACAAAGTTCGCGCTCGCACCCAGGTGACATGACACGCGCTCAGCTTACCGACTCTGAAGACGAGAGGCCCCATACCTCTTGTAGGGAAACTTCGAGGGATGTTGAAGTCGCCCCTTTCTCGCGGATATCAGATGACCTTGAGGAACGACGTGAACAATCCCCCCGCGGAAGTCCTTCTCTACCATTGCGACGTGGCTCGCGCCCAGGTAACGTGACGCACCTTCCGCGCGCGGACTGCGAAGGGGGCAAGCACCATGCCACTCAGAGGGAGACTGTCGGGGATGATGAAGTTGCCCCTTTTCCTCGCATTCGCTCAGGTCGTCTCGAGAACTTATTCTTTTCTGCACCGAAACATAATTCTGGGACGTGTACTCGGTGTAATAACCGTTCAGCGCGCATCGGGAGCCATCGACTTGGGAACCCCAATAGCAGACGCTCACATCAGGGGCGCGCTCCTCCCTTAGGCGATTACGCTCTCAAAGAACAAGCCAATGATGATGCGCTTGGACCTGAAGCCAAGTCGTTTGAAGCCGATGGAGTGGATTCGTACGAAGCCATCTTCCAGGGCGACAAATTACCACCGCAGACAGTGCTCGCGAGAGTATTACGAGAACTCGAAGAAGAATTTACACATCACAAAGGGTCTGTAATATATCGTGACATCTGTTATCCACACGCTCATATATTCTCCACAGGATCTATAGCGAGCTGGCAGACGAATACAAGGGTATGGACTCGATGGTACAAGCAGCGAGGAGGCGTATTGTGGCTGGTCATCTTCGAGATATCATTGACCTGATCGAGCGCAAGGTTGTACAGCAAGCTCAATCTAATATCTAACACCGCTAACTGCTCCACAGGGTGATCAAATTCAATCTCTATATGATCTTTTGAAGTTCGAAGATAAACCATCTTCTCGGCAACGAACATCTTGACAATTATCGCCCGAGTAGATTGATTTTAGGTGTCGAACAGTGTCTGTTTATTGTATACCACGATTGTAGCTCTCCGATCCAATTGCATTATAACTTGCGTTGCCTGTGGTGACTTGTAAGTCGTTTCGTGGTATACTGTCCCGTATCACTCTCCCACAAATAGCCTCAGGCTGTTCTCGCTTTGTTTGACTGACACTGACAAAGTTACCGCAGTGTTCCATATGCCTGCAGACATACACAACGTCAAGTCTCAATGTGGTAGCCTCAGAAAACAGTGGCACAAGTGTCATGCCGCTACAGTAGCTTCCCTGCCACATTCACACCCTGCTGGAAAAGAGAAGAGCTGACACCGGCAGGACATTCAAGGCGCGCCTTCGTATCCTTCCATGCTTCACTCTCTGCTCCTGCCTCGTCGACAGCGGTTAATTGATATTGATGTAATGCATAACTAGAAGTGCTGAGAGCATGGCATGATACATAATCATGATGTTCTCGAGAGAACTTTTCGGGGAAGCGCAGTTAAGCGCAGACTCCTTCCACCATTTGTGAACAGCGATAACACTGATATGCGTAGAGGAACTAGAACCTCGCCCTCTCGCAGAAGAAACTACGGTAGGCGAGTAGATAGTCCGTGTGTTTCGTACGCAACTAGGATTGCTCATCTGTCTCCTGATTTCACCGCAGTTTTCCTCGAGAAGGTATTTTGACTCAGTTGGGCAGCAAACAATCTCAGAAGGCTGCGAAAGATTGGTTGATTAGGATTCAGCTGGGTCGAACAATGCTGATTGGTGCCGATGTCGCATTGGAGACGCACATTCAGGACAAAACTTCGCTTACACCAAAGAAGGATGTATACTACATCATTTGTTTGTGCTTCGCAAGCCTGCCCCACCGCAGTTAGTGCACACATCTCTTGACGCACTTGTATTATTTTTTTGAACGCGGAAAATTCACATTATCCAGTAGCTATTCGGCACTGCGACATGAGGAGAGTCGATGAGAGGCAAGATGGCGTCTAGCTGATTCCCCGAGTTATTGATCTTCAAATAGATTTAAAGCCTCAACCACGAAATCCTAGGGTGTGTGTATGATACAGTACATGAATATCAACATCTTCCAGTAATGACGCAATGTGTGGAATCTGGATATAAAGAGACTGCGCACCACAATCACCGTCCGTACCTATCCCACTCAGACATTAGCAACAATGGGACCAGCAAAAGGAAAACAACGCACTTCTGGAGCTCCCATTCACGATTATCAAGTGGACATACATTGCGCGTCTTGAGCCAGCGTGAGATGCAGTGGAAATGGAATGCGTGCTGCGAAAGGGGTGGCGACGTTGAGATATGTGGAAATCATCGAGCAGAAATAGACACACGTTGCATATGCCCCACGCGGCATTACATTCATCTGTAGATGCTGATACCTGGTTTGCTTGACAGTCAATGCCTGCAGGACGGCGTACTTTGAGTGACGTTGGGTGAGACAGATGAGTAGACGCACATAGATCCATAATATGATTTCTGCAGATAGCACAGTTGTCGACGACAATATCTGGGGATGAGTTTTAAGTACTTGAATCGGTTTCTGAGATACTAGGGATCGTACCCCATGCCCAAAGGGATACTGCATTCCACTAAGGGACCACTGTCAATACTAGGGGGAGCGAGAGTTCAAGACTATCCATACTTTCTTTACTTCGAATCGTTGCTTCCCATCAGCCTTTTTGGGCGCAGGAACATCAACTTCCATGTCTGCCATCTTGTTGCAGATCGTTCAATTGAAGGGGTGTAGTACAGCCGACACCCGGCGAAACATTCGCTTGGTAATCCTAACCCTAATCCGTATTGATCAGGCGAGATACCAGTAATGATGTCATCGATAACGTTCCTCCATTACTATAAAGCGTGCAGTGATCTAGCCTAATAATCGCTACTCCAAGTTTACAACTACAACGTCAACCATGTCGGCAGCCACAGTGAATGTGCGCTGAACTAGTATCAATCAAAGTCTCATCCCTGACTCCAGCTTTTAGGTCTCAAACATTTCCTCAACCACCACCCACGAACAGCTCCATGAGTTCTTCAGGTAATACTCCTACTACTGTTAGCGATTCGTAAGCTCACTCTGCTTTCAGTTTCTGTGGGGAGTGAGTGCTGTTATACCCCTGTTCGGATCCTGGTTTTAGGATTAATATCAATACAGCATCAAGTCAATTGATCTCAAACGTGAGGAGGATTCTAAACAATCCGCAGTCATTACCTTTGCGAAACATTCCGCTGCCAACACGGCACTCATGGTAGGACAGTGCATTAAAAGTTCAAACCCCATTAACTGAAGTTCCGCTTTCAGCTCAATGGCGGCACTCTAGGCGGTGAAAAACTTCACATCACATCTGACGTGCAACACCACAATCATCAGGAGCAACCAGAACGCTCCAGTGCTCCTTTCGACCAGTCAGATAAGCCTAGGGCTGGAAGTATGTACCCCTCCTTTGTCATGACATAATAGTCTAACATCTAATCATAGTTGCTGCCGAGTACCTGGCAAAGGGCTACAAGCTCTCTGATCACATCTTGCAACGAGCCATCGAGATCGACAGTCAGTTGATTTATGTACGTAGATGCACTGTAACTCACGTCTTGTCAGATAAGCAAGGAATCTCCAAACGGTTCGTGGACTACATTCGCGGCCTCGACACATCACTTGGTCAGAAAGCCCTCGGTCCTGAGCAAACTGTGTCTGGCAAAGTGCAATCAACGCTCAAGGGGGCGCAAGATAGGGCAAAGACTATTGACGAACAGAAAGGTTATTCCAAGGTTGCACACGAGGTTGGCAAAACAACCCCTTGTTTTTTGAACTTTTGGTGATAAAACACTCAACTACAGTACTACTCAAAGGCGATCTCATCTCCTTTTGGAAAGTCTGTCCTTGACTTCTACACCAATACTTCCAAGCAAGTTCTCGACATACACGAGGAGGCTCGTCGCATGGTCGACCAGCACAAGGATCAGCCAACTACAACTTCCTCCGCCACCAGTACCGGTGCGACTGGATCTGACGCACAACCCACTCCCACCACTCAAGCAGCTCCTACTGTTGTTTGAAAGCTATCATGATGGAACGATAAGCAAGTTGGTGTCAATTTTAATTCTCCTTTAGGATGGCATATGGCATCACACTACGTATTCTCAACGACTGAAACCTTGTAATGGTGTTGCTTAGTACTGCACTTTCTGCTGACACTGATTGACCCGAGCATCGGCAGGCTTGTTGTTGTACTTCCGATACTTGAGGTAATTCGTGAGACTGTAATCAAGTTGCTTCAGACACCTCTAGCGCATTAAATTGGCGTCTGCTGTTCTTGTTCGAGTGTAGCGTCTTCGAAGCTTCCGAAGTGATGCTTCGGCTTGTTGGTGGCTGGGTAGCCTGGCCGTGGTAGAAGTATGGTCATTAGGCGATTAATCAGTATAGTCTAAGAGTGATAGGAAAGATGGTACCCCTAAGTTAGCTTGGCGAAGCCCATCGTCGAATCAAAATAACGTGTCAGTGAGATGCAAGGACATACTAATGTCGGGTGAGGCTGGAGGGTGCCAGGTTACTCCCTTATGCTCGACGTTCGTAGGTCGCATTGCTGGGGTATGACTGGAAACGAGTGTGAACGTTAACTTAAGGGTTACAATATCATAAATTGGTTGAAAATTCAAAGAACCTCTGAAAAATACCGCCGTCTTCGATGTGCTCAGTCGCTCCGCACGCTAATAAGCAAGTCCAGTGAGTCATCTACATGCAATTCCTGTAACATCGTTTTCTGAATAACGCGTTATTTGCAGCATGTGAAAGGCATTGGTGGTAACAAGCAGGTCAGCATAGTGGTCGATACTGACCTGCAGAATAAAACTTTGGATGTGACACTGGGGAACTAACCTTGTAAATACAAGACGTTAACGCGAGTGGGTTGCCGGGTTCAGTACATATCGAATATAACAACGAAGCGGTACGATCTTGCTGTGTGATATGAAATGAGTTCGCACCTGGCCACGTTTGTCCCAGGCGTTAATGAATGGCGTCAGACATATGTCGTGTCATTGGTGTACACTGTAAACGAAATTTGCGTGAAGCTCTGGACGGAGCAAAGCGGATGCTGAAGCTTGTATATGAGACGGGTGGATTCATGAACTGTATGGGTAGATCCGTCTCCACCAGGGTATCAAAAATGCGAATAGTAAAAGGATCTCCGGTACTTTTGCTCCATCACGATTGACGAATCTCAAAGGTGCGTCATGTACTTATGTATAACTTCTGCGAAGTGCAAATTTCTGTGTCGATTCCATTAACGTGATTTTTTGGGTGAGGTTGAAAGACGAAGAGGGGATTTAGGTTGCAATGTGAGCGATTAGACAGGTTTTTCACCAGCTTGAAGCTTTGAAGTCTGAACAAGAGCCAACAAAATATCATGTCAAATCTCTTTGGGAAGGGAATACAAGGTCAAATATGTGTCCACTTGGACCAACAATTGAGACAACACCGCGATCACGTGTAGTGAGCACGTCGCGGTTTTACTTCCCGTCGAACTTCTCGAGGTTAACGCTGCAACTAATTATACCATTTGCCATGGCAGAACACCGTCCAGCATGGATGACAGACGACCTCGATGAAGAGTGGATAGACGATGACGAAGCGTCTTCTATGGGCACACAGTCCATTTCTCTCACAACTCCATTACCCGGCTACTTGCGAACACCAAGTCAAGCTCAGGAGGACACTGAGCCACTTCCAGCAGCATCCGACCCAGTTGGTACCTTCTTGATCCGCGAGGATATCCCCACTTCAGCCCTCTTGCCAAAGACGCCCGGTCGACAACCAAAGAAGGGCGTCATCAAAGACTTCTTCAGTCCACTAGCACTAGAGAAAATGTTTGAGCCACCTTCGCCGCCGCCTCCAAAGTCAAATGCTCTTTCCCTTCAGTCTGCTCCAATGGTTCCCTCTCGCCTATCTCAGGCATACACGCCAAACGACTCACATACAGACCTCGAACTATCAAGCCGGCCCGATGATAATCGAGCGACCCTGAAACCCATGTCCTCCCTCAATTCACATGCACTACCTGGATCTAGCATGGAATGCAAATTCACTTTTGCTGTTCCCCGGATTAATGGTAGTATTCCTCAGGCAGAAAGCACCCCGGGTGTCTACAGCGTCGCACGACCTCCAATGACAGACCCACGCCTACGCCTTTTTCAGCTTCAATACGATACATTCACGCGCGACCACTTATCGGCGATGGTTGATTCAATAGCCATTAACACGCCTTCGGGGGGAAGCGCGGAAGGCAATGGTTCTTCCAGGAGCATTCCACGTCTCGCTTTAGTCAACGTGCAGGAGGACAGTGTCTCAGATGATACACCTATCCGTAGCATTAAACGGGTTAAACTCAGCCCTCCGAGCCACTATTATGGCGAAGGTGACGGCGCGGGTGCAACTGTTGCGAGGCCAACGATGGAAAGGGTAGATTATGTTGGCGAGTCTCGTTCCCTCATGCAACAGATCAAGGCGGCGCGCGATTTCTCCACAATATCTACTGCAGCAGGTTCGCAGTCACCTGCAAGTCATGCAAATGGTAGAGCTGAGGCTCTTAATTCGCAACCCAACCTTTCACCAGGTACGTGTGCCATTGAAACATGTACGGATTAATTTCGAGCTCTTCCGTAGGAACTAGTACATCTGCTCTCCATGTCGCCAGTGATCGCAGCGCAGTTACTACAGGTTCATCGACAACCGTAACTGTTCCTAGCAATCATTCCTCTCTGGCATATCGTCATCAAGCAGAGACGTTGATGCAGCAAATCAAAAACGATATTCGAGGTTCTAAACGTCTTTTTTCCGGTGCTACCGAAGTATCCCATCCCACCCACTCAGATGGAGCTTCACGTATCGAACGCTCCTGCAGCAGTGCATGGTCTGTATCCGAAGTCAAAGAAACTGTTATCAAGAAGAAGGCCAGTAAGTTCGGATCTCCCCGCAGGCCATCCTCTTCTTCCAGGAGCTATCGCAGCCCCCGGAGAACTTCGCGCAATCTCGGCATTGAGGATGCTGATCGAACCCTAGAACACGAAATGTCCAATATGTCCATCGAAGCACCTTGGCAAGAGCCATGTACATCCATATCTGTCATGCCCAACGCAGCCCTCAATAATGTCCCACGTATTCGAGTTACTCCTTCGACAAGCCAGCAGTCAGTAGCGCGTCTACCAACCCAGAACCCTCTTTCGTATTCCTCATCCTCGATTAACAGAATGGTGTCATCTAGTACAGCTTCTGGAACTATCATGACCGCTGCGAGCAGCGCGCCGTCGTTCGTGAAACATCCTGGTCCAGTTCAGATCACCTGCATCGCACCATCAGATGTACCAGCTCTTCCACAGAGGGTTGGCCGTATGGTCTACGACAAGGACCTCATGAAGTGGGTGAGGGCTGCAGCTCGCGTGGTCTCCGATGCCGAGGATCTGCGAGATCAGACCACTGGCACAGATGGGGATAGTGAGGATCCATTTAAAGATATAGAAAGTTTGAAGGAAGATGACTCCAGGGATACACACGAAAATGTGCGCATAGGTGAAGGTGAAGTCCCTGATGCCGTGGATCAAACAGAGTTGAGTCGTATCGGGAATGACGGGGAGGACGTGGAGCTGAATGATCCGGAAGAAGTGGACCTAACATCCTTCTCTTTCGATGGGCCGTCAGTCGCAGCTATTCGCATTGTGCCCTCGGACGAATCGGAAGAGGAAGTGCAGACAAGCGATTCCGAGTCAGACGATCAGGATGGAGTTGCAAATGGAGGTGAACGCGAAGATGCTGGTGCTGTTTTCGAATCGGAGGATGAATGCTCGCCTGAACCGCAGGAACCTTCACCTATCCGGCCGGTTTCAACATCTTGTCCGATGGGGGTCGCCCCCGTTACACCACACTGCAAATCATCATCGCTCATCATGCCAATACCCCGCTCAGTACTAAAGAGCACAAGCGTCACCCCTGTATCGGCTATGAAGGACCCGAACAGGGAACGTTACTACACTCCAGCTCATCGCCTTAGCCACCGTCGTTCCGTAAGCTTCTCTGATGGAAAGAGAGATGGGCCTATACGGGGCTTGAACCCAAAGGGTCATGAGAGCGATGACGATGTTGTGAGTCTGGCCACGAGCATATCAGAACATGACCCTGTACAGGGGCCATTCATACCCTCGGCAAGGTCCAAGCGTATAGCGGAGATGATGCAGAACCTAGAAAGTCCTAGTAAGTTGCTTTTGTTATCTGAGTTTGCCCAGTGTTGATGTATGGCAAGGCTTTGATGATGTTTCTCCAACGAAGTTCACAAGTTCCGGCCGCCCATCCACCGAAGAACTCCAGTTCTTTGCTGCTAGACGACCAAGCAGCCAAGTGGCTGTTGTCGATGGCAGTGGGTCGACGCGCCGAGTTTTTTCAATGTCGCAGAAAAGTCGTTTAAGTGAGAAGGCCCAGAAGGCGAATGCCACTTTCTTGACTGAGTGCTCCTTTGGCCTGGCGCACGACCGACTCGTGCAGGTGATCACTGATATCCAGCCTTTTGAGCCGCATTGGGAAGAACTGCACACTATCGACCTTTCTCGCAAGTCGTTGGATGGTATTGCTCGTCTGAAGGAGTTTTTACCTAAGCTGGATTCGCTGATATTGTAAGTTGTTGCTCACGAAATCTGCGGGAGCAATTGCGACATCTGCTGACCACCCTGCGATAGAAATCACAACCAGCTGTCGTGGTTGAGTGGCATACCCAATTCTGTGCGGACGCTTTCTGTTGCTCACAACTTGTAAGCTTTATGATTATTGAAGTTGATACCACTGACATCATGCCTCTCTGAAGACTGACAGGTGTCACCTCATTTAGTCACCTGCAGAATATCGAAAGCCTCGATATCAGTCATAACGACATAAATTCCCTAACACGTAGGTACCGAGAGACATGCCAGAAACGTGGCTGACATCCTCCATCCTCCAGAACTGCAGTGTCTTCGGCACTTGAGGGAACTGAGAGCTGATGGAAATCACATTACCAGCATCGACGGGCTTCAAAAATTGGATGGACTAACTAAACTCAGTCTCCAAGGTAATCAAATCCAGGAAGCCGATTTTTCCCGAGTCCGATGGTACGAGTTATTTTTCAAAGACTCCTAACTCTGTGATGAATGTATTTAGGTCACGTTTGGAGATGCTAAACCTAAGCGGGAACCGTATAATCAGTGTCTTGAACTTGGCATCAAGCCTACCTGCTCTAATTGCACTGAACATCGGTGAGTGAATCTCAACGTCATCTTATGTGCCCTGGATGACGAGCACAGGTTTCCGAAGACAACAATCAAGTAAATCATCTCGAGCCTAGTGGCCTAATGCCAAGGTTACGCATTTTACGAGCCAGCGGCAACCGACTGCAGAGCCTCAACGTTGCTCCATTCCCAAACCTCCGCACGCTCTACGTGGACAACAACTCGCTTGAGTCTCTCGTAAAAGCGGAACGCCTAGCTAAACTAGAAAACCTGAGCATGCGAAATCAGAGTTGCCGCGGTTTGTGAGTTATGGCTTTTCGGACTTTGGGTTCACGTTTGATGACGGCATTCTTCATTGTCATGTGCCTGCCTCTTGATGGATGGCGATGGTGCGATCTGCAGCCATCTCTCGACTCCCCAGTTCCGCGATGTGAAGCGGCTATACCTCTCAGGTTCGTATAGCAAATAGAAACACGGCTTGGCTTATCTTATTTTTCTAGGCAACAAACTGAATGGTGATTTCATCGAGGAGCCATGTTACAATCTGGTGTACCTTGAGGTAGCGGCTTGCCGACTGACCTGCCTCCCACACGATCTCGCTCGTCTAACGCCCAACCTGAGAGTCTTGAACCTCAACTATAACTTTTTGGATGATGCTCTTCCATTAGAGGGGCTTACTAGGCTAAAAAGGCTCACTATGATTGGTTCTCGCTTGAAGCGGACTAAACCGCTAATCCGCGTATTACAACGGATGCCTGATGTGGAAATGCTCGATTTCAGGTGAGAATTCAGACCCTGAAGAGCTTACACACTCTCCATTGGGGCGTATCGCGAGCGCTAACGTTCCGGGACCAGGATGAACCCCTGTACGCTCGGGTGGTATTTGCCACTTCTGGTGAAAGACTTGCCAGGGGCATTGCAACCTTCCGAAAGAAACGGTAGTAGCGAGGGAGAGGAAGCTTGTTCCAGGGGTGAGAAGGGAAGTACGGAATATGGATGGCAAGAACTGGACTCGAAGTTCCGTCGGGACCTCCCGGATGATGCATATGTCGGCCGCCTGGCATACCGAGGGCTAGTCATGCGCGCATGTCCCCGAATTGGGATGTTAGATGGGGTAGAAGTGACGGAGAAGGAACGGGCTAAGGCTGATCAACTATTACAAGGTATGATGGCGAAGCATAAAATTAAGGGGGCCAAGGGGAAGTCAGGGACGGCGACAGGGATAATCGGTGCTGGTGGCACCAAGTAACACACCTGCTACAGACTCCGACTCATCATTCTGTGTTTATTTGCTTTGCATATAGTATTTGCGGTGTTGACCCTTGGTAGATCATAATGTATGATACGCTTGGTATATTTCTCTATGTAGTAAGTCTGAATCCTGTGGAATAATTGTTACGTGAAGGGAACAATGATGAGCAGGAGTGAGTAAGAAGCCACGGGATTGCGGCAGGCAGTGGTGTTGGAGACACTCATGTGTTGATTGTTTGGGAGAAAAAATCGGTTGTCGATCCCGAAGGTCGATGGGTAGTCTAATGGGCGAACTAGATTAGGAAGTGATGTTGTTGCGGGGTATGAGGTTGCGGCGATGATCGATACGGAAGGCCGCAACGGAATTGTAGAAAGAAGGATATTACTACATCGGGAAGCCTGCCGACCGTTGGGGCGGGTCATAGAACGAAATTGAACCCTATTGGAACGGCTTAAGGACAGAAAATGAAGTCCGCGCAGGAAAGGTGCCTGAAAGGGGAGTGTGGGACCAGCCGCATCTGAAACTTGGAGGACTCCGAATTTCCTCGAGGCCAGATATATAACCATATGTGGGGGATGTCGTTATTTGTATCTATGTTACAAATTTGATAGGCAGGAGGATGATGGGTGGGTTGCGAAGTCAGGAAGAGGAGGCGTGGATAAGGAGCTTGATTGACGAGAGGGAGTGGGACTCGGCGTGTGTAGATATCTTTGTGGATTGACGTCTTTATTACGGTACCGTCTTGTGATGTCGAGAACAAGGTTAAGGACAGGTTGACAGGAGGGAAACGCAGGGCAGCAACGTGAGATCTGAGACTTTGAATCTCGACCATGAATCTACGGGGAAACGGGACCGAGGAGGTCCTAGCTAAGCTTGCAGATTCGCTAACGCTAACGATTTTATCACGGTATTCTGTGGGCAAAAACCCATCTCGTCAAGGCAATGAAAAAGAAGTGATCTAATTGGGCAACCCCAATCGAACTCCGGTTTGATTAATTGAAGCTCGCACAGCCTATCTCACTTTTTTTTTTTTTTATCTCTGCAGCAACTCGACAGAGACAATTTTGGACCGGAAATTTCCACGGGCCGGGTAAATCCTTGCAAAGTTGGAAGCGGTATGTTATTATTCGCTACCGACAAGTCGCTCTGAATGTTGACGCGCTGATATCGGGATCCGAGTGGGTACGAAATGACCGGTTGGCTGTGATTCCCATGAAGGATTTTTAAAAAGTGCCTGGATTTAGCGATCTTTGAGATGAGATGACCAACGCCAAGAATGATTTCGAAGTGATCAAAAAGGTATTCGAATTTCATAGCTTATTTTTGCTTATTTCATTCTGTTTTCATGCTAACTTATTTCCCAACTTGGATTCCTCCTTGCCTCTTAAATTCCCGTCACATTCTCGACATTATCCTCCTCGTCCGTCGTCGCAACTTGTTCAGATGATTGAGAACAAGCTCGATTCTCCCCTCGCCATCAACTCTTACAACGTTGCCCAGCTACAACTTTCTTTGTAAGTCCCCCATATGTTTATTTTGATCAGATCAACACCTGTCATACGTCAATGATCCCTTTTCATCATCTTTCCTTCCTCTTGCTTCCAAGTACTCATCATTTACTTGAAGACTTGGTCAAAAATCCGACTCCGTCCCCTTCTCGGACGATTTATCTAACTGTGCCTCCCCGGCTATTGTGTGGGTCATTTGTGCCTTGTCTCGCAGCCCCCGGATCTCCATATCTGACTCTTATATTATATTTATTATCAGTCCCACCGACTCGGACTTTGGTTATTCTACTCGTCGAATGTCAAGCTCTACAGTCTCGGCCGCAGAGACTGACAGCAGCGCAGCCTCTCGCCCAGAAAAACGTACTTCATCTCCCTCTACTTCTCCTCAACAACCCAACAGACCCCGTCCTACTGAACACCCTTCTTGGGATTTTGATTCTACTCAACAAGACACGAAGTCTGTCGAGACTGGTCTCGACAACTCAAAGGTACAATTACCATCCATATTTACTACCTTTGAGGATCCCTTTCGTCGTGCTTCCTTACCCGCTCTCTCATCTGAATTACATTCTCGCTATCGATCAGCCCCATACCCCCCTACCAACCCCCGTCGGCCATCCCACGCGTCCAATAACCAGTCTAATCTTGGCTCATACCATTTCCCCCCTCCCTCGGATACCTCTGAATTCCCGGATAAACCCTCTGGTCGTCCTCGCTTAACCGCTGACACCCACCTCAACTATTCTTACGGAGACTCTTCCTCATACCTTGGTGCTATCTCTAGTACAACTCCCTCGAGTTCTCATTTTTCCTCTTCCAATTTCACTTCGCCCCTTACCCCTGATATCAGGTCCCAGGGTGCTCCTCCTTCCTCATACGTAGAAAGTGACAGTTGGAACGACTCCCCCTCTGGCATCGTTCGCCCGAGCTCGACGAGCCAGTTACAAAGCGTCAACAAGTACGACGATAGCATCAGGCATTCTTCCTTTAGCACAACGCCCCCTCAGATGTATTCTGGTACACCCCGTCTTCCTGTACAACAGGATCGCAGACTTTACCCGACGCCTAGGGATGACTGGAATTTTTCTAGCCAGGATTACACCTACTCCAACAACAACGCTTCATTAAACACGACGAATAGTCCCATACCCTCTGCCGCCCCGGCGCCAGCAACGGCGTCGTCTCCCACTTCGCGCTCCCCCCCATCTGCACCAGCATCTACACTAGTGGATCGCCCCATGAGGAAGAGGGGCAAGCTACCCAAGGAAACGACAGATTATCTCAAAGCTTGGTTGCATCGTCATTCAGATCATCCATACCCCAGCGAGGAGGAAAAAAAGCAACTTTGTAATGCCACTGGGTTGAGCATGAGCCAAGTGTCTAATTGGATGATCAATGTACGTCTTTTGTCACTTATCCCTCCCACCAATTTAATCGACTGAACCATCTGTAGGCTCGCCGCCGCATTTTAGCACCCGCCCATCGAGCAGCACAAGGACCAACTACCTCTGTACCATATCCATCTTCTACTCGCACTGTACCTCCTTCTCTCTTAGATCCGGTCGCGCGTCGCGCTTCACTACCTGCAGAAAGCCTACAGCTGTATCACCCGATGTCTCTTCAGTCGCTTCCCGTGGGCCATGGTCACCAGAACTCAGCCCCCACAGATTACGGTGCGGCTAATCGGCAGCTTCTTACGCGTCCATCACATTATAATGGCAGCGGCGCTGGGGGTGGCTTAGATTACTCTCAGAATAGGAATGGGCTGTCCTCCTACAATATCGGACACAGCCATCATTCCGGGAGTGGAGGGCAGTCTGGTTACATCCCATCGGGCGTTCCGATGTCCGCGCCTCTGTCCCTGCCCTCCAATCCATTTGCATCTCACAACATGCACAATCAAACTACGTTGTACTCTGCACAGCACCTCCACTCGTCCCTGTCTCCTGGCTTCAATCCGAGTCCGTCACAGAGCTCGGCTAGGTTGCCCTCTCACTCGGCAGACTCGCAGTCGCATGCCTATTATAACGAAGGACAACTGCATTCTTCTGTAAATACCGGACCTACCTTTTCGGCTCCACAGTGACCACGACCGCTGTAGCATTGAATCCTATCTGGATGCCTTGTTGTTTAAACATCGCTCGTGTGTAATGATATTATTATTATACTGACTACCTAAAGCACTTAATCATTGTACTACTCATAGACACCCCTCGTGTCCGCTTTCTTGAGACAACACAACTCCTTGCCAACTGTATCTCGTTGGCCACTAAAATTGCACTCTCTTTTTCAATGGACAAGAGTTTTCTGATCACCGGGTTCGGGTGAAGTTCGTTGCGACATATTTCTCCCACTGCGGTGCTACACATGATCCTGCGGAAAGGTCTGCACCTCGTGCCCTCCGCTTGCATCCGGTCTGATCCCTATGTTCTGGGGTTCTATCTCACAACGGGCTCTTCCTTATCCTATGTCGAGATCTTCCTTTTCATCATACGGAGTTCTTGCTCGTGGTGATTGAATTATTACCGTGCATTACTTGATTGCTATGATGCCCCCTTTCCGGATACGTTCCGGCCCGCCTGCGAAATGAGTTGGGACGGAATCGCCTTCAGGCGCTTAGAACTAGTGCATTTCCAAGATTGTGCGCACCAAGCTTCATTTTACCCTGCTGAGGGAATCACGATCCGATTCTCTGCAGATGGCCCCCTGATCATGGGCCGCTGAGTGGACCCATCACCATGACCTAACACAAACTAACCATAAATAGATCACTCTCCCTCATATGTACGACACAGTACGGTACGCTGGTGAGAACAAAGGAACAGGGGAGACAGTGCGGAGGGTCCAGAATGTCATTTCGCACCCGCCCGATCCACTGACCACATCGCCTACCACGCGAGGCGCTTTATCAGAGATTTTGGTGTGATACACCACTTAGGAGGATGCGCGTGTACGTGTATGGGTATACATGTGCGCAGAGCAACGGAACAGGTTTTCGAGCGCGGCCACCGCCTTGTTGGGATGGCTACCAGAACTTGCATCGCCTTGATGCCCATTTGAGGACCCTTCAGGAACTCCACTCTGCACTCAAAGAGTACGCGAATGAGGTAAGTACAGGAACAGAGATTGATGGCGTCACTTTAAGCTTCATCTCTGAATCTGATTCATTTGTGCGGAGGGGAGGTACGTACACCACCTTATCGGTCTTCCAGCTGTCGAGAATGGCAAGTGGGTAGATCAGTGGTGTTGTATCGAGGAGAAATGGCGTTAACAACACACCCAAAAAAATTACAAAAAAATAGCAAAAACTTCTCCCATCCCCCTCGCTTAGAAGTCGAGAATGACACTCAGTCGAAGCACAAAAGACATCACTTCCCGCGGAGCTCATAGACGACGTGGCCGCCGGGAATCATTGCCAAGGGACGTCCTCGAGAGGCGAACTTGGCAGAACAGATAGCATCATGGGTGAGTAAGCATCTCTAGTGAGCCCTGACGTGAATTTAAATTGCCGTAACTGATACACATGCAATGACATCGTCAAAGCTATTCTTCGATATAGGCCGAACGATAAGTGGCATGCGGCTTCCAGACATGGCCCACGATTTTCAAGGGGGCGAAAGAACAAAGTGATCGATATAATAGAATGGCGGGGAGTGCCTTCGATCAAAACAAACAGGGTCTTTGTCTCAGGGATTGTTGAGATATGGGCAGAAACTGCCAGACGGGGATATCTCCCACTGAAGGGTCTCGAGCTCGCAAACTAGCGAGAACAGGAATTGATTCTAGGAACCAAAAATATCAATACAATGTACAATTCGTCAAACAGGGTGACACAGCGGAGTGTGATTCCACTAGAGCTCCAGAAGGCTCCATCTTGTGACCGTACATCAAGGGACAAGCTTGCGCGCTCAACAGCAAGAAAGTGACACCGTGTGGTCATGGGAGCAAAGTGCAGTGTTCACGGATGAGTAACGGTCCGCCTCAAATTCAAAAAATCATCAGAAGAAAAAGGCACCGGTAGTCACTTACTCTGCGAGGGCAAACCTGAATGAAGCTTATGCATCCACAGCACCCGCTGATAAACGTAAAAGTGCTGGGGTAAAGTCCTTGGGTTGCTTTAACTCATTCAGGCGGATTCCGCCATCGTCCATGCTTGTATCAATGCGCCGCCAGGGAGCAAAGAATGTTACACGAGGGGACGTGCCTGAAGGAATAAGAGTACTCCCCCAATATGTCTTTCTTGTTAATAGCCAGAATGGGTATGGTGATAATACCATGCGTTCTAATCTTGATAGAATTACTGTACTCCCCATTCTGGTCGAGACAGGGATTCCCCGCCGATATCTCATCATCCTTGGTCGCCACTCTCATCGTCCATGTTACTGACACATGTAACCGGAGCATCTCACGAACAACCAAATCGAGATATTGTAGTTTTCCGACTTCATCGCCTAGAGTCGGCGAATCGACATGGATTGTTTGGAGTGCCTTGCGAAGCGCTCCCTGACTTTCTGGCAATTTTGCCAAAGCGTGCAGACACTATGTTAGTACAGAGGACGTTAGCCCGTAATCAGAAAAGGCAGAGGATTGAAGGCCACTTGGTCAACGGTAAGCTCCGGTTTCCATGTTTCTGATTGCTGAAAAAAAAATAGAGGTTCTATTTTTCCCTTGCTGCAAGGACGCTCGGAAGGCGATCCTCGATAAGCTGTATCTTGTGGTGTGCTTGCCCTTGCGCCATGATGGTACTATGACGCCACTGATAGAATCAGGTCAACAACTCTTTCCCAGTTTTCTTATTGGTGGGAACGGTAGTCACAAATTTCTTAGCAGGGGTATCCAAGCCTCCAATATGGTTCTGAGCACTAGCTGTCATGCATTAGCTGGTAGGGATTAGTCAATTCGCCATTATCCTCAGCAAAGGCGTACTGGTACCCAAACCCTGTTAAGGTGACGTTTAATACTTGATGGTACATGACAAGCTTATGCGAATTTACCAGCAAGTCCAATAGCGCCCAAGGTTGCTTTTGATAACCAGACAATGACGTCAATAGTATGACCATCCTCTTGGACGGTCTGCATCCGGGTACTCCGCAGCTAGAAAAATGATTGCTCCGGTAGTGACAAAAATTCAATTTCTTACCCCATTCGATTTGTCCCCAGAACACCGGATGAAGAGTTATATTATGTGCAGCCGTGAATGCCGGAGCCTAGAGTACGGAAGTAGTTGGACACAATCAGTAAGTCTTCCCCAGTGAATATGTTTAGAGTATTGAAACGGGAGCAAGATTTCCCGTGTACCACATTGCAGCCAGCTTTAACGTATTGAATCAGATGATGACTGACCTCTCTGCTGCAATCTTAATCCTGTAAGTGGCTAGGCTAATTCCACAGAGGATGGTGGACCAGCTTTCGGACCCTTCTTCTGTATCCCGTTCCAATGTCGATATTCGGAGCTCACAGACACACATGCTGGCCAGGTTGTCGCGAACGAAGTCGGCTTTGTGGTAAATATCAGATTTATCCAGTATATGAGCGATAGCAGTCAAGTCAGTCGTCAAGCAGCCGAAACCTCCCAAAGAAACGCCTGCATGCATATGTCATCTCGTACCAAGCCTCCCAATCAGTAAGGAGACCATTGCTCTCTTGGTGATACATCTCAGCAAGATTGCAGCTTGAAAAAATAGCGATGGGCAGGCTGTACCTGAGGGTGAGAGGTATTACCCGAAAGAGCAAGAGAATAACATCCTTCAAGACATAACAGGAAAGCCTGAGGCGAGCCGCGGCACTCAGGATATCGAGCAGAACGACCATGGGTGACTTGAAGGGAAGAGTTTCTTCATCGAATATCGGGACCTCCTACATGAGCATTGAGTACTATACCGGAAAATGGGAGCTCGGGGATCGCGGCGCGAAGATGATTGTGAGAGAGATTTCCTAAACATAGCCCGGACGTTGAGTCACCGTGCCGATTTGACATTGATCTTCTTCGCCAATCCCTGGCTAATCCAGCGACTCAATGTCGAAACTTGAACTGATATATCAGCAGCTATGTTCTCCTCTAACTTCTGAGATTCTCTCGATCCATCCGAACGACCTGGCATCTTCTGGCTTTCAGTTTCCTGCAGGTTGGAAGGGATGGTGGGAATGGTCTACATCAATAGATGATGGTGAAAATACTGCGCCCTTCCCAAGGTGGATGTTGCTTCTCCAATATTACTGTTCTGCAACGCCCGATGACGACCTAACGGGTAACCGAGACCCAAGTAATAAATCTTTTGTAGGCATAATTGCTGATTGACGCGTGCAAGAAGCATTCTTATTCTGCGATAGATCCCGCCCGAGTTAAAGACGCTCATTGATGAAGTTATCCGCCTTCAAATGAAGAGAGATCTCGTTACCGTCGTAAGCACCTCGGGTTAGTCCTGACGCTTACATTTTCGAAACGCACTGAATCACCTCAATTGTTGATTGTATATACAGGGGATGCTCAGCGAAGTGCTCCTCGATCGTATGGCATGTCGCCAAAGAAAGATCACGAGGTCTCTAAGATGTCAGAGTACATCAGCCAGCTTATATATCCAGGATCTGCATGCACACTACAACATGTTGTTGATGTGGGTTCGGGCCAAGTTAGTATCTTTCTTGATATATCTTCGGAAGAATACGATCAACGGTTGTTTCTAGGGATATTTGTCTCGTGCGCTAAGCGATTTGGGTCTCCACGTTCTAGCTCTCGATTCCAACCAAAACCAGACCTCTGGGGCCGAGCGCTGGAAAGTAAAAGAGGCAGCAAGAATGAAGAAGCAGCTTAAAAGGGAAAAGGTTCAAGGCAGGCCCAACTCAACCCATCCGTGCAATTGCCCCCCTTCTGCCCTTTCCCAATCACACGTGCCCACCTCTGTGCTTTCGGCATCCATTAATAACAAGAACGAGTGCACAATGCACAGCCGTATGGGTTCTCTTACTCACCAGACCATCTGCATCAATCCCTATACCCTTGAATCGGCAATTCATAGCTGGTTTCTCTCCGGTGAAACAAACCAAATCACTAGAAGCATGATAGGGGATATGCCTGTCCACGGAACTGAGCGCCACATATCTCAGGCCAAGCCAGTCCCTGTAATGATGGTTGCCCTTCACGCATGCGGATCCCTCACGCCTGATGTCCTTCGTGCATTCTTCTCTAATCGCCGCAGACCCTCAGCCTCTGAAGTTCGCATTTGGACGGCGCAGGCGGTCGTCGTCGTAGGATGCTGTTACAACTTGATGGTGCCTGAGGGTGAGCCGCGTTTTCTATGGCTGGTTCCGCTACATGTCTGCTATAGCTGCACTGATAGATTTTCCGCTGTCCCGGTTACTTCGTCGGCGAACCCCGGTAGCAACACTACCTCTTGCCTCTCGCCATCTTGCTGCCCAGATCCCATCTCAATGGCTCCGTAATGAAACGTCTGCTAGAGAAACATCTTTGGCGATACGCAAGGTCGTTTTTCGAGCCCTCCTCCAGCCTGTCCTTCAAGCAATAGGTACACGGGAAACCTCTGCAGTTCACGCTGCAACTTCCTCTCTGAGTTACGCTGAAGAGCTCTGCGGCGTGGGCCAAACGCCAGAAAATAGGCGACTTGGAAAGCTTCCTAATGCTGCTTACAAGGATTGGGAAACATTCTTGGATGGTGCGACTTCAAAGATGGGCATCCAACTCGGCGACTTCACAACACAGCTTCCCGCTTATATGTATAACGAGAGCAGGCGAAAGCAGCTGGAAAGTGCTTTGTCTGTATTGCACGTGCTGAGGTGCATCATGGGACCTCTGATAGAAACCCTCATCCTGCTTGATAGGTATGAATGGATTCGAGAAGAGTTGTGTGAAAGCGGTGAATCACACGCGTCAAACACAATGGACGTTGACCTGATAAACCTGTTTGATCAGGCAACAGGAAGTGGAAGGAACGTAGCTATTGTTATCAAGCCTCGTGGATGGCCCAATATAAATTGACGTTTCATTGACAACTTCACGTTTTTCTCTGGATCGCAACATATACGTCAATGGATGTGAGAGCCTCGTAATGGCCATGAAAAGATATCCTTCCCGATCTTCACTGCAACTGTGTCCGCATTGAACCCTCCTGTGTGTTCTGATGAGACTCTAGCACCAAATCGCTGGTGTAGTGTAGGAATCAGCTCCGATGGAAAGCGTGGAATACTTCGGAAACGTTCGACCCTGGGTTCTTTACTAGACTCCCCGTTGTCACCGCTACTGTCGGAGGTGCCTTCCGTCGGCGTGGCGCCTTCGTACGTTCCGGGTTGTCCCCGAGCGTCGACATTTCCGTTCATTGACGTATCAGGATCCAGAAGAGCCCATGCTATTGAAACGTGAAACCTTGGTTGGTTGTAAAAATCTCGTTGGTGCAGGGACTGAAGGGTTGGGGACAATGCAGATAGCATATTTCTCAGCTACAACAACCAATGAGTCAGTGGAACCAGATCGATGCCACTAAGGATGATGACGGACTTCATGATGACCTGCTCCTACCTCGATGGAAAGGAACGCCCTCGTTCGCTCATCGTTCGTAAACTCCGAAAACGTCGCGAATGAGGCCTGAAATCTTGGAGCAACGGTCAACGATCACATATATACAATGAGACGTAGCTTACGGGGCTTGACGTGAAGCAATAAGCCTTATAGCTTGTTTGAACTCTTCTCTTTGGTGGACGCGAAGAAATATGGGTCGAGATAACGATAAATGCAGCTCCCGTGCCCTGCGGGAGCTATTGACTACGGCGTCACTATTATTCCTACTACATGAGTTAATATCTCCTATGGCATGGGCAACCGGGACCATCTCCTTGGTGACATCAAGCACTTCTTCCAGTAACGAATACAATGCAGTTTTGGGGTGTACCACAAGGGGAATGTAAACATGCGCGGCATATTGGCCATCTACGTGCGGGGTTGCACGAATTCGTCCTTGATGAAGTGCAGGATCATCGACGGGTACTGCTATAACCAAGGACGATGCAAGAGACGGTAGCCTCCTGTGTGTATGTTAAGCAGCATGCAGAAAGATGACTCATGGGATGATCAACCTCTTCTTTCTCGCTGGAATGTTGGTTGGAGCATCTTCCTCAGAGCTAGAGTAAGCAACCAGGATCCCTGAAGTGCGTTTCATGCACGAGTTGTGAGGTAGAACTTCACTAGCGGCACTCGGAATTTCGGAAGACAATCATGAAAGCCATTCCAAGTCCGCGAGATCACCCGGGCCGTACTAGTACTTACTAGTGTATTGAGCGGCTCCGCTGCGCATTGCTGTACGATTATGAGCGTTCCATTCATCAATAATTTGAGTTCTTCCACCAACCAGCCTCACTCGCACGAGCTCGGTGGTGCACTCCATACTCATGATCTTGGTGAACACGGACACACACACGAACACTTGGATCACCCAGGTTAGTTTTTGTAATGCTTGCTGAACGTCCGATTGATGCACAGTGATCTTGTCACTTTGCCTTTCTTGCAGGTAAATTCGCCGAGCGAGACCTTCCAGACTACTCTTTGCGGAACTTTCAAGAAAGAGGTTTTACCGTCGGAATCGGGGGGTAAGTTGATAAGCTTACAATACTATTGTATCATAACGATCGATCACTTCATACAGACCTGTTGGTTCCGGTAAAACAGCCTTAACCCTTGCGTTATGCAAGAAGCTTCGTGGTAAATATAACATCGGTGAGAACAACATGACAAGAAGTGTTCTGCTTTCATGTGAAACATCAATATACTTAGCTACTGTGACAAACGATATCTTCACTCGCGAAGACCAAGAATTCCTTATCAAGAACAAGGCTCTCCCGACACCTCGTATCCTAGCAATTGAAACCGGCGGATGTCCTCATGCAGCGATCCGGGAGGATATCAGTGCTAACATGGGTGCTTTGGAAACGCTTCAGGCGAAGTTTGGTTGCCAGCTCCTTTTCGTGGAAAGCGGAGGAGATAACTTGGCCGCCAATTATTCCCGAGAGCTCGCAGACTACATTATATACGTCATAGACGTCGCGGTATGTCCTATAGGCACTGAAATCAGTTTTTGTCTCATGTCTTGTCCCAGGGGGGCGACAAAATTCCCCGTAAAGGTGGACCAGGGATTTCGCAGTCAGACCTTCTGGTGATCAACAAGGTTATTTAACATCAGTTTAGAACGGTTTTAAAGCTCACAGTGGAGGTTCAAGGTTGATATTGCGCAGTATGTTGGAGCGTCTCTTGATGTCATGAGACGTGACTCGAAACTGATGCGTGGAGATGGCCCAACTGTATTCACGAGCATCAAGAACGACCAATGCGTGGATGATGTAGTGGAACTGATCTTAGCTGCTTGGCGAACGGCCGGTGAACCCGGTGTACAAGGTGCAGTGGGTGATGATGAGTGAGGAGGTAATAAAAGAACGCTGGGACGAATTGTAATAGTATGAACTGAGGGAATAATAAAGGGATACTTTGGAGAACTACTCTTTCATTGCTATGTTGAGAATGGTGAACCGAGCGATACGGTGAACTTTTATTTTAAAGCACACTACTTACCCTTCCAGACCGTGGACTTTGGCGCGCGGATACGTTGGGCTACGAGCAGAGAACGAATTCTGGGTTTGCTGAAACTCAATGCATGTACTATTAAGATGACAATAAGTGACCACTGTGACCCTTCATCACCGTCCACAATCCGCGATGACGATGACGTAATCATTTGCCACTTGGATTCGTTCATAAGTAGCACTGTAGCAGTGCAGAAGTCACTGTTCCAGCTCAGCTTCCACCCACCCTCTATCCATTCGGACCACGATGGATACTCTTTCAAGTAACCACCCGTACACGATTGTGCGCATCAAGCGCAAACGTACAGATGAACCACTCGACGCACTTGGTATGTGTTGCTCATGGCACCGTTCACGAAAGACACTTACTTGAGCATGGCATTAGTCGTCGAGTCTGGGGCTCGCAGAAAGAAGTCAAGAGGTGGTCGTGGTGTTTTTCAGTTTGTTCAAACCGTTGAAGAGACCGTCTGGGAGGATAAAAAACTGCAGGAGACACTACAGGTGAGCTAACTTCACCACTCATTGCGCTCACACTGTATACGAGTACTATCTTCCCTTAAGAATCAAATCTCAAAGTTGTCGCAAATCGATCATGAAATTATCGCTCCACCCAAGGTGTCTGCGGATGCCACGAATCTGCCTGGGGTTCAGCGCGGTCGACAATTAGCTGACGAGGGGAGACGTTATACAATCGTCCCTACACGTGAATCTACTGAAAACAGCAAGTTTGCCACCAGTCCGTGAGTCTCCTCGCGGTGTAGCCTGATACTTATCTCACCTGGAGTAGTCCGAAAGTCATATCCGCGAAGGACGTTCAATCTCAAAATGACTTCAGGATGTATGATGCTGTTCCTGCTGATCAGATTCAGGCGTCTCCTATCTTTGATTCTGAGATGGAGAAATTCCTACCCATGCTGCAAAACTACTTACGCAGTAAGCGTCTCACCTCTGTAACAATGCTTGCCCATGCCAAACGCCTTTAGTGAATGAGGAGCCCTCGCGGGTTCCTTCAGCTATCACCCAAGCAGAGGACTATGTTTGGGACGTGTTCTACAGGCGTCCTTGCACACTCAACGAATGGAACTCAGTTGCTAATATCGGGACACTGTGAGTTCTGCCTGACAATTA
This sequence comes from Rhizopogon vinicolor AM-OR11-026, assembly GCA_001658105.1. Taxonomy (NCBI): domain Eukaryota; kingdom Fungi; phylum Basidiomycota; class Agaricomycetes; order Boletales; family Rhizopogonaceae; genus Rhizopogon; species Rhizopogon vinicolor. Next base: position 10,876 of record KV448232.1, on the reverse strand, counting down.
GTAATGTAACCATTGGCTTGAATGTTGTTGCACTTGCAGTGAGGGTCTTCCTCCCTCGCTGGATGACCCTTATTCCAGTGACTCGGAGTCAGAGGAGGAAGATGAAGCTGATGAAGATTCGAATGGTATCTGTGTGGTTTGATGCAAAATCTTTCTATCTGACAAACATTGTCCAGCCGAGGAATACTACAAGAATGACTATCCGGATGAGGAAGATTCAGACGACAGCGAAGGCAGTGGTGTGTGTTTTGTAACCTCATTGTAACCTCAGTCTTAGTTTTGCCTGTAGACATCTTTCATGAAAGCTCAGAAGCGGAAGACGACCTTAGGTATGATAATCCAAGCGATGAAGACAACAATTGGAGATAAGGGATTTAGTATTTGTAGAGGAAGGGTTTAGAATTTGCATTTCCAGCATATATGGACAGGATGGCTCATACCTTGTATTACAACTTTTTTTTCGCACATATCTACGACATCTGCACCTATAGCTGCATTGCTTCTTCATTGCATTTTTCATAATAATCTAGGATAGATAATTTCCGCTTGGCCAATGCCAGATCATGAACTTTCGCTGTCTTTGAGTTCGAACTATCATTTGCATTAAACCAACTGGAGCAGTGTGCGTAGAGATCACGTACCACGCCAGCAGCCCTTGACCGCCGCTTCCTAAACTTCCCGACCGTCAACACGCCAAGGAAAGCCAGCGTTCCAACCATAAATGCAACAACTGCAAGAGTCAAACCCGCGCCAAGGAAGCCAGCTCCAACTGGACTGATTTTGGGTTGAGCAGCGGCCTCTCCTTGTTCTGTTGCAAGAGTAAGAGCTGCACAGCCCCTATCTTGGGTGTTGGCACAAATAGAGCACCAGTCTGCCGTCGTATTCACTGAGACAGGCTGATGGAGGTACGATCAACGCGACACGAGACCAGATGCAATCGCATCACTCACAGCCATCGCATCAATGAAAGCAGATAATGGGACATCTTCTGTGCTGTTGAGGAAATTGTACGTTACGAAGGCTGCATCACTTCCGTTTTTAAAGTTGAAGCGGATAACAGGTTCACCACCCGCAGAAGGCTGACGCAGCTCAAAAGCAACGGCGGCGGCATAGTCAACTAGTTGTGTGTCAGTCTAAATCACAATCACGAGAACGCACGATGAGATACTGACCGATACCGGCAAGACTCGGGTTTGCAGCAGCAACGCCTGTCATATTGAACAGTGAGAGGAAAGGTTTATATGCAATGGCGGTAATCGACAACTTCACAGGGTTAGTGGAGTTCGCGATGTCTGCAAATCCATTGAGAATTGACGGCAGAAGAGTCAAACCGGCAACTGGAG